>CAUYQV010159075.1:0-13949 GCA_963574575.1 Galagoides demidoff | reverse complement strand
TGGTCCCAGCTACTTGGGAGGCGGAGGCAGGAGACTCGCTTGAGCCCAGGAGTTGGAGGTTGCTATGAGCTGTGATGCCATGGCACTCTACCCAGGGGGATAGCTTGAGGCTCCGTCTCAAAAAAAAAAACAAAAAACAAACAAGGCCCAGACTCTGAACTCACAGGTCTGTCCCGGCACCTACCAGGACAGGACCCTGGAAAGCACAGGAGAAGGGCAGGGCTGGGGTGGTGTCTCAGGCTGCCGTGGGCTCCCTACCCCTGGCCCCTGCCTCCCACCCTGCACCTCCACCCACCTGAGGCCTGGACTTGACCCTATTGGCTTTGGGGGGAGGGTGTGATAAGCGTCTCAGTGGAGGGAACTAGCTGCCTGCAAAGGCATTTTCCGGCTCTCTAAAGTAAACAATCAAACAGGAAATTAATCGAGAAACCCACATCAACGGGAAGGTTCAGGTTGTGATTTTCACAGCCCCAGAGCCAGGAAATTCTAAGTTATAGGTTCCCATAGCAACTTGCCTGTAGATCAGCAAGTGCTGCGCTGGAACCAGACCTGGAGGGTCAGCTAGGCCAGCCTCAGCCCCCAGGAAGTGTCATGCAGCAGCAAATCTGAATGCCTCAGGACACCCTGCTCCTCCAAGGTAGAGCTCCAAGGTCAGGGCTCTGCTTTCAGTGCTGACAATGATGGGCCGTCAGTGGACCTCTCAGGGATTCAGCTGTCCCCACTTCTATATGCCCATATTCTGTGAAATGGGAATGATCTCCAGCCAGGCCCCCTGCTTCACAGGCTGTAAGACAGCCACCTGAGGGCTGCACAGGGCATGCTGCTATTCACTTCCCTTGCTCTGTGCAGTCCAGTGACAGCCTCTTCCTATTGCTACCCCACCCCCTGAATCTTGTGATTGGCCTCTGGCCCATCCTCTTGTTTCTCCTCTGAGAAACATCTCAGTTGACTGATAGGTCCTGGAGCTTCCAAAGCAACCACCAAATGGGCAACTCCATTTCTTGGCTGGCCTCTCTCCTCAGCCTTCCCTCTGACCCTTTGCAGGAGCAAACATATAACATTACACCAGGTATATTAGTTCAATGCACTTACTGCTCCCCTATGAACAACCAGGTAGATTCAGTGAAACCAGAGGCAGACCTGCCACCTTCAAGTAGGCAGGGGTGTGCATCTTGGGTGGGGTTTTCTTTTGTGTGTGATCAGTGAGGAGTCCCCGCCTGGCAGGAAAGGAGATAGGGCGTTGGAGCCCAGAAGGAAATAGTCTGGAATCCTTCCCTGAGAGCCAGCCTGCTCTCCCACCCGAGATGGCCACTGACAGCCCACTGGCCCCATCAGTCAGCTGGGACCCCTAAGGTGAGAACGGGTGCTTCTTGGGCGCTGGGCCTGTGGCCTGCCCACCCGCCTGCCAGCCTGGCCCTCGAGCCGGTGCCTTAAATTGAGCAAAGCAGTGGCAACAGAGACGTGGCGCCTGCTGGAAAGAGACAGAGCGTC
Source organism: Galagoides demidoff (assembly GCA_963574575.1). NCBI lineage: Eukaryota > Metazoa > Chordata > Mammalia > Primates > Galagidae > Galagoides > Galagoides demidoff. Next base: position 12,458 of record CAUYQV010159075.1, on the reverse strand, counting down.
TCCTTGATTTCCTAACAGGCCCAGCCACATGCCAGGGGCGGACGGGCCAGCTCACTGGCCTCACTTACGAAACAGTCCTTTCCTCCTCTGGGTAAGCTTCCCTGGGGGCGGCCAAACCACCATCCAGCCACCCAATTCCCTGGAGGCATTCAACTGTGCCCAGGCCACAAGGGCACTGCTCACAGCACAGAGGCTGAATTCTCTGCAGCCTCAGAGGGACCCTTGGTGAGGTCATGGCCACTGAGGGCCACCCACCAGATCCAGAGGAAGGGCCTCCCTGTGCCCAGAGTCCCCTGCCTGTTCACCAACAGGGCCCAAGATTATCTGAGGGCTGTCCCAACCCAACTTTCCCTGAGCATGGGATGAAACTTCTTAGGAGGTTCTTAACGGTATGCCTACATCAACCAGGTGTCCCTTCTAAAGGCAGGGGGTTGCCACCAATCTCTTCACAGGGTGTGTGGGTTGGGAAAGGCATTAATAGCTGGCAAAGAGCATGAGGACTTAGAGAAGGACTCACTGGCTCACTGCTTTGCCACCACGCATGGAATTCTGAAGAAACCTTTCTTTAAACCATGTCCTTTTCTGCATCATAGTCCTGGCAGGCCATACTTAAGAAGAATAAACACCTGCAGAAGCCTGGTTTCCAGACAGAGGTGCCAGTCTTCCAGGGGTGGGGGCAGGGGGTTGGGGGAGCTGCAAGCCACACCGCAGAAGCTGGGCTGGAGGTCAGTCCTCTGCGTGGGGAAGCTCAGCTGGCTCTGCAGTGGGTTTTGGTGTAAGGCAGTAGCCAAGGACCAACTGAGCAGGGACAGCTAGGCTGGGGACAATTAAGCTCTGTTAATGTGCAGAGAATAATAGGGCTGTGCTAAAGGCATAATTAGCATTGTACTAGAGGAGCAGCCGCCCCATAGAGAGCCAGACAGGCCTGGGCTGAGAAAAGGGCCTGGAGCTGCTGGGAATGTCAGAAGGATGGGTGAATACTCTTTGCCAAGTCTAAGAGACTTGGAGATAAGAGAATTTAATTGGCACCTGAAGTTTGTTTGGCTTTAGAACCTTACCTTAGTAAAATATACATTTTAATAATGAGGTGACTCTTTTCTAAATTGAGATGATCTTTTTGGATGAATGAGCACGTGGAGTCAGTATCTCGTACCATCCATGTGTCCTGTGTTCAACTGACTGGGCTACAAGTGGCTAACTTGAACTTGGCCTGGCATTCTGGCTGCTTGCTGGGGAATTCCACTCTGGGCCTGCAACCTCCTCGCTCCCCTTCACAGATCTCCCGTACCATCAAATTCTTCCATTCACAGGTCTAAGGATACACCTGGTCCTTATCCATCTCTAGTGTTTGCTTGTCATTCTCTGCTGGGCAAGACTTATCCCATCATGGCTCCATTCACCAGATTCCTTCAAGAACAACTGATAGACCTTATTACAAGAAGCCTTCCATGTCCTCCCCCACCATCTCTGTAGTCAGAAGTCTTGCTTCTGATGGCCCAGGGCATGAATGTGGCTCTACCAAGTTCTAGGTCTAGTCGGGCGTCTACAGAGAGTGGTTCTCATCACACTGTTGCAGGACCTTGTGTCCTGCTGGCTTTCTCAGAAGGCCTGAAGACTGGGTGTGAAGGGAAGCATGGCTGGAACAATGCCCCCTTTGGAAGAGCCTCTGTTCTCTGGGATGTAGCCCCTCAGTGCCACGGATAAAGGGAGCATGGCAAGTCCTGCCCCCAACTTCTCCACAGAGTCAGAAAGAGTAGTGGTAGTAGCTTTTCATTCATTGAATGAATGATTGTCAGTAATTCAACAAGGGGGCATGGACCCTGGCCCTACAGATTATCAGTCTAGTAGGGATGACAGATGTTGCATAAATGGAGCAGTGTTTGAAACTGAGGCTGAAAATTGAGACTGCCTGGATTCTAATCCCAACTCAGATTCCTACTGGTCACGTTGTACAGCACAGAGGTAACCTGCGTCTCAGTCTCCTTATCTGTAAAGTGGGGATGGAGATTGTACCTCCCTCCAAGAGCTGTTGCAGGATTAAACGAGATAATCTATGTGAATGTTCAGAACAGTATCTGCCGCACAGGAAACACAGCTCGACCAAAGTGGCTCTTATTACTAAGTGGCTGCATGTGGCAACAGAACAGAGGGTGCTGGCAGGGGGGAAATCAGTGGCAGGAAGAATCATTCTCACCTGTGCTGGGAAAGGATGCTCAGGGAACGCTTCCCTGGGAAGAGACTTTTTAAGGTATAGCCAAGGACAGTGAGGTATGGAGAAGGCGGGAAGAAAGGACATTACAGGGAGGGAAAGGGGGCACCCTCCAGAGACCTGTGAGCCTGGATTGCTCAGAGCGAGGGCAGCAGGGTGAAACTGAGAGCACCAGTGGGTTGAGTCCAGTTAGAAGGCTGGCAGGGTCTTCAGGGGAAAGGTGACAGTGACCTAGCAGAGCCATGGAGAGGGAGAAAGGCAGTGACCAGACCCTGGGGGACTGGCAGGGTGGGTGTTGGTGGCAGGGGAGTCATGGTGGTCTTGTCCAGCACAATTGAGACATTCCCTGGGTGGGGGGAGGAGCAGGTTTTGGAGCAGGAGGTGGGTTCCATTAGGACACCTGGGGGGAGGCCAGGGGGAGGTGTCAGGGAGCTCCACCCAGGCCTGGAAATGTAGCCCCTACCCATTATCCATCCACAGCTTGGAAGGAAGCCAGGAGGAGCAAGCCAGGGCTCCCCACACCCCTGGCAGCCTATAACCTCCTTTGCCCCCAGGCCTAGCAGCACACGCTTCACTAGCTAAGCCCTGGCTAGGTCAGTTCCCTGTCTTTCCCCTCTTGTTTTGTGATGAGAAAGGAACAAACATGGGCAAGGATGAAGGACTAGCACTTTATAATTTCCAAGGGTCTCCCAGTGGGTCCTGGCACCTTCTCACCAGGGTGATGGCAGGTGATGTCAACTAAGCAGGGAATATACTCTGAGATGTCATATATATGTGGTGCCCAGGAGGAAGCTGAAGGCTATTGTCACATAGCCAGGACTCAACTTTCCTGGCTCTTGGCTTGGTACTCCTGTACCAGGCAAAGAGGGGAGAGGGAGGGAGGAAGGCCTGGCTACTCGCACCTGGCACAACTGCCTGAGGGCTCCTGAGCTACCCCACCCCACACTCTGCCTGGCTGGGGGACTGAGACAGTTTGACAGCCTGGGAGTACCTGGTGGGATGTTGGGAACTGGAGGGCTGAAGTGATGGGGCTGGGAGTCTTCCTGGCCCCTCATAACTGCCCAGACACCTGGAGCTGAGGTGTGAGAGGCCCAAGGGCCTGCCTGACACACCTTAGGGGGCTGTAGGGCGGGGGTGATGGAGATGGCAGATGGGTCCTCTGGTGGCCAGTGGTGACCCTGCCATCCTGCAGGCAGAGCAGGCAGGGCTCCTGCAGCACTTGTAGTCAGGTCTTGGAAAAGAGTGGCTGAAGATGGGGACCAGAGGGCAGCCCAGGGCCTCCATGGAGTTTGCCAGCTGTGCTCAGAGGCTCACTTTACTGGACCCCATCAGCCCAGAGGCCGGCAAGGAGAACAATTTAACCACGTTGGATCTTTTTGGAGGGATCTTGAATGTTCCAGAGCAAAGTGGAAGCCATCTCTTTGCTGGTAATGGCAGAGGGAGGTGGGACTAGGGTGGGTCCACACTTGGCAGGTGGGCAGACTCCAAGGCCAAGTGTCCCAGGCAAGGAATGTGCTCTATTGCCTTCCTGCAGCAGGGGCCTGGGGGCATGGAGACCAAGCAGACTATTCCTTGCCCCCAGACAATACTCTGTGGGGTGGGGGACTAGCAATATAAAAGGGTGCTGAGAGGGAGCTGTCTGGATGAGCCGTCAGGGGCAGGCTTCTCTGCAGAGGAGACCCACTGGGTGGGTGGGGCATGGTGGGAAGTGACAGTGAACAGCACTCTCACCAACCTGTCGTGATCCTCACAGAACCCCACTCCTGCTTTATTGACTACATCTGAGGGTGGACCCCCTCAAGGGCCACATGGCCATGAAGTGGCAGAAACAAGATTTGAACTCTCTTGGAAGCCCTTGGAGGGGTCTCAAATCCCCTGAGTGTCCTGGGATTTGAGGAAGAGGAAGGACCATTGTGGAGCTTTTTCAAACCTAAGCAAGAGGTGTTGGTAGTGTGGCTAGAGGGGGGACCCTGGAAGAAGAGGGGAGAGGAGAGGGCAGATGAGCTTTGATGGGGGGGGGGGCAAAGCCATAGTATTTGCACACAGATTGGATGTGGGAGACAGGGTGGGGAAAGGGAGGAATCAATAATAACCCCCAAGTTTCTGACCTGAGCAAAACTGGGTGGACAGCTTCATCCACCAAGATTGAGGCCGGCCTGAAGAGGAACAGGTTTGGTCATTTGAGTCTGGAGGTCAATTATATTTAGGCCATATAATTTTTTTGTTGAAGGGCTTCCTGGGCATGGTGGGATGTTGGGCAGCACCTCTGACTCAGATACCCACTAGATACCAGAAGCATTTCCCCAGGAGATGCAACCAAAAACATTCCCAAATATTGCCAGACACCCTCAGATGAGAACTATGGATCTAGACCAGGGGTCGGTAACCCATAGCTCACCAACCCAATCAAGCAAATCTCTCCTGCAGCCTACGTATTGTATGCAGGGAGCTAAAAATGGTTTTTACCTTTTTCAATGCTTGAAAAAAATTCCAAAGAACAATATTTGGTGACATGTAAAAATCATATGAAATTCAAATCTCAGTGTCCATAAATAAGGTTTCGTTGGAACACCTGTCACTGCCATTGGTTTATGTCTTATCTACAGGTGCTTTCCTGCCACGATCTTGTTGGCTTGGTGGGGCAGAAGCCAACCCCAAGAGACAGCATGGGAGGAGACTACGGTTTTAAAAATCCTGGCTCTAAAGAGAAGAGAGAAATGGGGTGGGGCCCAGAGCGGAATGAAGATGTGTTTGGTGGGCTGAGAAGAACCAATACTTGTATTGTTGGAGAGAGAAGAGTAATAGGAGGGGGGCCTTGGGCTGGGAGAGAGGGAGGGAACAGGTGGCACTGGAATTAGGGTGGCCAAGTGTGGCCACTGCCCTGGTGGACAGGCTACCCCAAAATAGCCACGGACCAACACAGGTCCATCCTAGTTGTGAAGTGCCCGAGACAGTCCGTGGGCTGGTAAGATAATTAAAGAAAGCCAAGGTTATGTAAGCACACTTAGAGAGCAGTCTGGGTTAAGAAGAAAGACTTAAATCTGGCCTTAGGATTATTTTAAAATCTTACTCTGTTATTTGTGTTTATATATAAATTACTTTCTTCAAGCTGTGTTCTAACTTCATTGTAAAATTATATTAAAAAATCCCCAAGGGGGTATCTTTTATCAGCTTTTGAGAAAACTTTTTATTGAAGTGTAACACATGTAAAACATGCCCAAATTCTAAATATTTAGATGAATTTTTGCAGAGGAAACACCCTTGTGCTACCAGTTCCCTGGGTAAGAAACTGACCCTTAGGGGTGCCCGGAGAGTCCTCTCATGCCCCTTCTTTGCACTAACTCTGCCCTAGGGTCACCACTATCCTGCTTAACACTAGACCCCAATTTTGCTCATTTTGAAACTCCCAAGTGTTTAAATCTGAAGCAAACCCAGTGATGCTGCAGGGTGGCCCCCTGTGAGGCCCTTCACTCGGCTGGTGGCAGCTTTGAGAGCCCCACCTGTTCTAGGCGCTCTACTCTGGGTTGCCTTCATAGGGCCCACCTGGTTCAGGGGCTTGCTGGGGCAAGTGTGGGAGTCACAGTGTTTAGGGCTGAGGATGGGGAGTTCAGATCCAAAATCATGAGCTCCAGTGTGCCCGAGTGGGCTCAGAGAGCTGTTTCCTAAATCCAGGAATCTCCTTAAGAAGTTTGGTGCTGGCTCGGCGCCTGTGGCTCAGTCGGCTAAAGCGCCAGCCACGTACACCTAAGGTGGCGGGTTCGAATCCCCAGCCTGGCCGCCAAACAACAATGATGGCTGCAACCAAAAAATGGCCAGGCGCTGTGGTGGGCGCCTGTGGTCCCAGCTAGTTGGGAGGTGGAGGCAGGAGACTCGCTTGAGCCCAGGAGTTGGAAGTTGCTATGAGCTGTGATGCCATGACACTCTATCCAGGGGGATAGCTTGAGGCTCTGTCTCAAAAAAAAAAAAAAATCACAAATGGGTATTGAATTTTATCAAATGTTTTTCTGTATGAGTTGATAGGATGAATTTTCTTTTGCTTGTTAATATGATAAATTACATTGATTATTATTATTTTTTTTTTTTGAGACAGAGTCTCACTATGTCACCCTTGGTAGAGTGCCATGGTATCACAGCTCACGGCAACCTCAAACTCTTGGGTTTAAGTGATTCTCTTGCCTCAGCCTCCCAAGTAGCTGGGGCTACGGTGCCCACCACAATGCCTAGCTATTTTTGTTGTTGTTGTTGTTGTTGTCATTGTAGTTTAGCTGGCCCAGGCTGAGTTTGAACCTTCCAGCCCTGGTGTATGTGGCTGGCGCCCTAAACCACTGAGCTATGGGCACCAAGCCCATTGATTCATTTTTGAAAAAGATTTTATCTTTTAAAAACAATCTTAGTTTCATACCAAAAACTGAGGGAAAGATAAAGAGATATACCATAAACCCCCATGCTCACATACTTGGCCACTCCAATTATTGACATCCCCCACCAGAGTGGTACATTTGTTACAGGTGATGAGCCTGCATGGACACACCATTATCACTCAAAGTCCTTAGTAACATTAGGGTTCACTTTTAGTGTTGTACATTCCATAGTTTTGGACAAATTTATGACATGTATCCACACTTATGTTTTCATATAGAGTGTTTTCATTGCTGTAAAAGTTTTCTGCAATTCTCCCATTCATCATCCTGTCGCCCCTACCCCTGGGTAACCACTGACCTTTTTACTGTGGCCATAGTTTTGCCTTTTCTAGAACATCTCATTGTTGGAAGCCTACAGCATGTAACCTTTTCAGATTGGCATCTTTCACTTAGTAATATGCATTTAAGTTTCCTCCAAGATTTTTCATGGCTTGCTAGGTCATTTCTTTTTAGTGCTGAATAATATTTCATTGTCTTTATGTACAGTTTATGTATCCATTCATCTACCGAAGGACATATTGCTTGCGTCCACATTTTGGCGTTATTGGATAAAGATGTTGTAAAATCCCTGTGAGGGTTTCTGTGTGGACAAGAGTTTTTAACTCATATGAGTAAAGTGTGACTGCTGGATTTATGGTGAGAGTATATTTAGTTTTGTAAGAAACAGCCAATTGTCTTCCCGAGTATCTGTGCCATTTTGCTTTCTCACCAGCAATGAGAGTCCCTATTGCTCAATATCTTTACCAGAATTTAGTGTTGTAAGCGTCTGGACTTGGCGATTCCAATAGATGTGCAGTGGTATCTCCTTTTTTAAAATTTGCATTTCCATCATAATGGAATTACATATGATGTGGGGCATCTTTTCAGATACTTATTAGTCACCCATGTACCTCCTATGGTGAGATGTTAGCTAAGGTTTTTGGTCTATTTTTCAATTAGGTTTATTTTCTTACTATTAAGTTCTTTGTTTTGAATAACAGTTCTTTATCAGATGTCTTTTGTACCTATTTTGTTCTAGTCTGTGGCTTGTCTTTACATTTTTAAATTTTAAAATGTCCAGCTTATCAATTATTTCTTTCAAGGGTCAAGTCTTTGGTCTTGTATCCAAAGAATCATTGCTAAACCCAAGACTATCTACATTACATGTGTAAACTCTAATAATTTTATAGTTGTGTGTTTTACATTAAAATATGTGACCCATTTGTGTAAAATTTACTGAGTTAATTTTCATGAAGGTCTAGATTTATGTATTTTGCCATGTGAATGTCTATTTGTTTAGTATTATTTGATGAAAAAACTGTCTTTTCTTCATTGTGTGCCTTTATTCCTTTGTCAAAATGAATTTGTCAAGGATTAGTTGATTATATTCATGTGAGTCTGTTTCTGGGCTCTCTGTTTTGTTCTGTTGACTTATTTGTTTATTCTTTCATCAGTACCCCATGGCCTTGATCATTATAGCTCTACAGTAAGTCTTGAAGTGGGGTAGTATCCGTCCCACAAGTTTGATTTTCTCATTCATTATTGTGTTCTGAGTATTTTACCCTTTTGTATAGACTTTAGAATTACTTGCTAAGATTTTTATTAGGATTACATTGACTCTAGAGATTAAGTTGGAAAGAACTGACATCTTGGTAATATACAGTCTTTCTATCCATGAACATAGACTATCTCTCCATTTATCAATTTCTTCTTTGATTTCTTTTATTAAAGTTATATAGTCTTTCCTCATCTATAACTTATAAATATTTCATTAGGTTTGTAGTTAAGTGTTTCATTTTGAGTGATGCTAATGTACATTTCAAATACATCATGTTCAAAAAAAAAAACCAAACAAACAGAAAACCCAAATATATCATGTTCATTGCTGGCATATAGGAGGCAACTGTCTTTTTCATATTAATTTTATATCTTGCTTGGTTGGTTATAATATCTTATTATAATTGCTTATTAGTTTCTTGGCATTTTTTGGGGGGGAGTTTGAAGTATGAACAAAGAGTATTAGTTTTTTGAACAAAGAAATCATGTTATCTATGAACAAAGAGTATTATTTCTTTTTTCTCAGTCATTATATCTTTTATTTCCTTTTCTTGCCATGCATGTATTGCATTTGCTAAGATTTCCAATATGTCATTGGAAAGGAGTGGTGAGAGGGGACATCCTCATCTAATTCTTGATCTGAATGGGAAAGCTTCTGATTTCACATCAAGTATGTTAGTGGTACATTGTTTGGAGGTATTCTTTATCAAGTACAGGAAGTTTCCCTCTATTCCTAGTTTACTGAGAGATTTTATCATGAATGTGTTTTGGATTTTGTCATTTTTTTTTCTCCATCATTGGTGTGATTGTGTGATTTTTCTTCTTTAGACTGTTGATGTCTTGGATTACATTACTTGATTTTTTTTTATTAAATCATAGCTGTATTGATTTTTTTAATATTGAACTATCCCTATATACCTGGGATAAATCTCACTTGATTGTGGTGTTTAATTCTTTTTTGACATTATTGGATTCAATTTGCTAATACTTGTTCAGGAATTTTTGCATCTAATGATAATGAGAATGTGTAGTTTTCTTTTCTCATAATGTCTTTGCCTGGCATTAGTGTGGTGCTAGCCTCATAGAATGAGTTAAAAAGTATTCTCTCTGCTTCAATCATCTGAAAGAGATTGTAGGGAATTGATATAATTTCTTTAAATGTTTGGTAGAAGGCACCAGTAAACCTATCTGAGACTGAAGCTTTCTGTTTTGGAAGGTTATTAATTATTGATTTAATCTCTTTAATTACAGGCCTATTTAGATTTTCTGTTTCTTCCTGTGTGAATTTTGGTGGATTGTGTCTTTCAAGGAATTGGTTCCTTTCATCCAGGTTAGCAAATTTGAGGGCATAGAGTGCCATAGCATCATCATAGCTCACAGCATCTTCAAACTTGTAAGTTCAAGCAATACTCCTGTCTCAGCTTCCTGAGTAGCTAGATATAGGTGTCTTTCACAACACCTGGCTAATTTTATTTTTAGTAGACAGTGTCTCATTCTTGCTCATGCTGCTGTCCAACTCCTTAGCTCAAGGGATCCTCCTGCTTTGGTTTCCCAAAGTGCTAGGATCACAAGTGTGAGCCACCATGCCTAGCCACCATTTTCTTTCTTTTATTTGTATTTTATGATGAGAGCACTTAACATCTCCCCTCTTGGGAAATTTCAAGTATATACAGTATTATTAATTATAGTCAAATTGTACACTAGATCTCCAGAACTTAATCATTTTATGTAACTGAAACTTTATATTCTTTGTGCAACATCTTCCCAGCTTCTGACAACACCATTCTAGTCTCTGCCTTTGTGAATTTGACTGTTTGAGATTCCACATATAAATGACATCATGCAGTATTTGCCTTTCTGCATCTGGCTTATTCTACTTAACGTAACGTTCTCCAGGTTCATCTATGTTGTCACAAGTGTCAGGATTTCTTACTTTTTAAAGAGTAGGTAATGTGTGTGTGTGTGTATATAGATTTATATGTGTATATATATATATCTCATTTTCTTTATCCATTTATCTGTTAATGGACATTCAGGTTGTTTCCATATCTTGGCTATTGTTAGTAATGCTACAATGAACACACAAATGCAGCTATCTCTTTAAGATTGAGTTCAATTCCTTTGGATATATACCCTAAAGTGGAATTGCTGAATCACATAGTAATTTGATTTTAGTTTTTGAGGAATCTTCATACTGTTTCTTTACATCCTTGCCAACACTTTTATCTTATTGTTATTGTTTGTTTTATTTGGTAAGAGCCATTCTAATATAACTCTTAGCCATTTTTTTTTTTTTTGATAAATGCCCCAGGTTCTTCACCCATTTTTGATTAATTTATTTAATTTTATTTTTTGCTACTGAGTTGTATAACTATTTTGGGTATTAACCCCTTATTAGATATATGGTTTGTAAATATTTTCTCCCATGCTATAGTTAGCCTTTTCATTCTATTGATTATTTCTTTTGCTGTGCAAATACTATTTACTTTGGTATGCCTGTGCTTTTGGTATCATATCCAAAAACAAAATAAAATCGTTTCTCAGATCAATATCAAGAAGAAGCTTCTAAGTTTTTAAACTTGTTACTTTCACTCTCCTGTGTAACACATGTGAACTCTTCTTTTGTCCTTGCCTTGCTTCAAGTCCTAGGCCCCAGGAATTCCAGTTCCTACCAGGAGACCTCTCTAGGTTGACTCCATAACCTTTGTTCCTTCCTCCTTTACCATGGTGAGAATTATATAGGTCCTTCAGGGGGAATTTACATCCTACTCTGAGGGCATTTCTCCCTAGGAATCTCTCAGCCCATTATCACCTATTGGGTTGCCGGGTAGACCACCAGGTGTATCCCACTTATTAGTTAGTTAGTGTGAATAGAGAATGAGGCTCTTAAGTACAGTCCTTGGGCCAGAGAGTGTATCAATGCAAAAATTAATGAAAATGTTTTGCAAATTTATTCCTTTAGATTTTTCACTCATATTTATTCCTGAAATATTTTGTTTTAGAGAGATTTGTGATCCTGAACTGGTGTAGGATAAGGATAGAAATTTCTTCTGGGCTAAGTCATTGCCTGCCCCATTGCTGAGGATGGGGACTGGTTGGGGTGACCACATTTTATTTACAGGGGAGAGCTGGCTCGTTAACTCAGGGCCTGTTTGGAGAAGGGTCTGCTCTCGGGTAAACGAAGTTCTTAGGCCTGTGTAATGTGTCTGTGATTTCTTTTCAGTCTGAAGAACTTCAGTGCCCTTTTCCTTTGATTCCCTTCCTATTTACAACCTTTCTAGAAAGTTGTAGAAAGAACCTTTCTTTTAGTGTCTGCCTGGTACAGTTAGATTGATTATCCCCTCCAAAACTCACATCAAAACTTAATCCACAATGGTGCAGTACTGAGAGGTGGGACTTTTAAGAGATGACTTGGTTATGAGGGCTTTACTTTCTGTAATGGATTAATCCATGGATTAATGCATCAGTGAATAATGGGTTAATGTAGGAGTGGGATTAGTGGGTTTATAAGAAGAAGAAGAGAGGCCACATGTCAGTGCTCAGCTCCCCTAAGCGTGCGATACCCTCTGCTGCCTTGGGATTTTATGTCCCACCAGCAAGGAGGTTCTCACCAGAATTGGCTCCTGGACCTTAGATCTCTTCATTGCCATGACTGTAAGTTAAGTATATGGAAAGAAACGAACTGTAAGGGGTGTCCAACCTGAGGCCTGGGGGTTACATGCTGATTTTGTGAGGATTCTGTTTTGTTTATCTGTGCTTTTAGATATCATGAAAAGTATGCATGGGCTTTTTTTTTTTTTTGCCAATCACCTTTCATTACTGTTTGTGTATTTAATGTATTTAATGGCCCAAAACAACTCTCATTTTTTCAATGTGTGACAGAATAAAAAATAGGTTGGGCACCCCTCTACAAGAGTATCCTGAGTAACCTCTTTCTAGGTAACTTCAACCTCAATTAATCTGTCTCTCTATCTATCTAATTATCATTGCCATTGTATTTATTTCTAGTATCTCTGTGTATGTATGTGAGTAACTACTATGTTTAAATATCTGACTCTGATATTTCTTTGGAACTCCAGCAATCACTTTGCCATTTTCACATGGATGTCTAACAGGAATCTCAAACATAATGTTTTCTTTTTTTTTTTTCTTTTTTTTTTTATTAATTGATATCTGTATACATTAATGCAAACATGGGGTACATTGTGCTATTTTCATATACAATTTGAAACACTTTCATCAAGCTGGTTAACATAAATTTCATGTCATTTGCTTAATCATTGTATCAAAAC
>CAUYQV010159069.1:0-47126 GCA_963574575.1 Galagoides demidoff | reverse complement strand
TTTTTGTTGTTGTTGTTGTTGTTTGTTTGTTTGTTTGTTGTTTTGGCTTCCCAATCACTTGAGAGCTCCCCTTATGTATCCCAATTGACCAATAATTTATGGTTTGCGAGGTAATTTCTTCTACTTATTCTCCTAATTTTTTGTGTGTTTTACCCAAAATACACAGAAAATGTTTCCTGAACTTTAAATATTTGTAAACATAAAAGGATAAATGCCAAAACTTTTTATGTAAGAGTAGTGGGTTATGTGGTAGACTGAAGAAAAGCTAAAATGGATCGTCAAAAATTGACCTGGGCTTAGGAAAAGATAGTTTTTAGCCATAAAAGGATGAATGCAAAGGTGACAAGAAAGAAGTGGATGATTGGCATCTCCTGTTTTTGTTGTTAGAAAATAATATTTTTAGGTTTTGACCAATAAGCATCTCTCATTAATAGCCCATCAGCCATGTCATTCTGTTCCCTTAACTCTGCCTATCAAATATTTATACTTCCCTCTACCTAAACTCCTTTTACAAAATATCGGTAAACATGATAAGCCAGTTGACTTTTTTTTTCTTTTTTTGAGACAGGGTCTTACTCTTCGGCCCTGGATAGAGTGCCATGGCATCATCATAGCTCATAGCAACCTCAATCTCCTGGGCTCATTGATTCTCCTGCCTCAACCTCCCTAGTAGCTGAGGGCTACAAGCACCTGCCATAATATCCAGCTGGTTTTTCTATTTTTAGTAGAGATGGGGTATTGTTCTTTCTCTGGCTGGTCTCGAACTCCTGAGCTCAAGCAATAAATTAGCCTTAGCCTCCCAAGGTGCTAGTTATTGGTGTGAGCCACTGCACCTGGCCTAGCCAAGTTGACTTTTGATCATCCAACCTTGCCTTCCCCAAATCAATAACGCCAGTGCTTTTCTTCCTTGTCCAGAGTCTCAATTTCCTATACTTCATAGCTAATTTTTAAGAGATCCAACTGAATTTTCTCCCCCAAAGTAAGTTTTCTAAACTCTAAATAGGAAAAAATAGCATCTCCGTTTTCATCCCTACCAGACCTAAACAGCAATCTTGGAATTTTATAACTTTAATTATGTCATATATAAATGCAGAAGAGTTGACTCTTTGCTCACATATTACATGTAAACATTCGGCATTTTAGTATGTACCCATATAAAGAAAGTACCATTTCTTGAATCCATTAAAAAATGTAGAGAATTTTAAAAGGTAATTTATAAGCTCTGCTGAGCATCTGAGCCCCCAGGATGCTTCTTAGAATGGTGACTGCTGAAGTCCACCAGGCCTTTCAGAGTCATACCATGTGGAACAAGGCCTTGGGTATTTGTTTGCAACTCAGAAAAAAAGAGAGAGAAATGTTCTTCTGTGACTTTGCGATGGCTTAAAGCAACGCGTCTGGGAACCATTAGTAGAGGGCACTAGAGTGAACTAGAAACAAGTATCATTAAGTTTCTTTTAAGCATGAATTGTAACTTGGGGGAAAGAGGTGATGCTCCCAAAATAAATTTATTTATAGTTAAATATAAGTGTATGAGGCAGAATTTTAAAATATGTCATCAGTCTAATGGGGACTGTGTGTATAGGAAAGCATTTTTATTTTATTTTATTTGCCACTGATGAAGCTGGAAATCTCAATGACAATCAGCTCATTGACTTTCTTTCTGTCTTTCCTTTCTTTAGATTGTGCAGGACTAGCAATTGGGGACACATAGATGGAGTTGGGATAAAAACGTATGATATATACTGAGTTTTTGATATTATTAAGATTATTAAGATTAAACAGCATGTGTTTTTATTGTTTTACCGTGTTCCTGAATCTCTTTACCCTATCTTAACAAAAATTACCACTACGTTTAAAGATTTGTCACAATATAAATATTACATAAATAATGAAATTACAAGTTTCAGCTCCCTAGACTTCTATTTTAGTAGGATACTTTTGGTAATTGAAAGGAATATTAGCGTTATTCCCAGCCACTCATAACCAGAGGCTTTCTGGGATCATACTGGTTAGTGAGAAAGTGGTATGTTTTATATGTTACTTGTAATTTCTCCTATAGGTGAGAAAAAGAAGTTATTTTTCTCTATCATATAACAATGATATTTTATATATCATTAACATGATTGTACAATTAATAATCTGGTATAGACATGTCAGTATTGGGAGCTACACAGTATGGTTATGGGATATTGTTTGACTAACTGTATTGACAAGCAAACCAAAAAAAATGTCAGTAACAAAGACTAGACATTCAGGCAAAATATATGAAAAGGATAGTCTCACACAAGTGTGGTCATTGGCAATTAAGTACAAGAAAGGAAAGATCAAAAGCCGAAGTAAGTTGAGCACCTCTTCTTAGCACTGTCCTTCCCTGCTATTAAAGTAGGATGGATCAGGATATCTAGTAAGGCTAATAAGCATTAAATCCATACAATGTTGGGCTCAGTGATAGGGTGCTGCCCCATATGCTGAAGGTGGTAGGTTCAAACTCGGCCCCAGCCAAACTGCAACAACAACAAAAAATAGCCAGGCGTTGTGGCAGGCGCCTGTGGTCTCAGCTACTCGGGAGGCTAAGGCAAGAGAATCACCTAAGTCCAGTTTGGAGGTTGCTGTGAGCTGTGTGACTCCACGGCACTCTACCACGGGCGATAAAGTGAGACTCTGTCTCTACCAAAAAAAAAAAAAAAAATACAATGTACTTTCTCATTTTAATTTCCAGGCTTACCAAGCAACTTTTCGATGGCTTACTATTTAGTTTGTATGCAGGAAAAGAATGCATAGCTGTGGACAAATTAATGTACCATTCACGTGTATATCGTACTTTGTGTACTCATTTTCGTTCTGATGTGAATCAGTGATCAATCAGACCTCAGCAAGCTGACATAAACTCTGAGCTTGGAAAGATAAGGGTCTTAACTACCTGTCTTGATCAAAATTGCTGAAATGCTAGCTCAGTTGGGGTAAAGATAGAGAAAATTTTTATAGCAGGACAAACGCTACTCAGTGTGACATAAAATAAGGCTTTCTATGGAGACAGTCAGCCAATCTTCCTCCAATACAACTATAGTTGCTTCTATCTCCAGTATTTTAAAATACTATGTAAGGTTGGTACCTTGACATTCTGATTGCTATCACTTGTGTTCTAATGTATCTTATAAAATGATATTAATAACTGCAATAGAAAAGGGAATGTTTGATTTTTCTGCTTGTTTGCACTAGTCATAATTAAAAACATAGGATTTCTCCCCCCACACACATGCTTTAGAAAATTATGAAGAATGAATAAATAACTTGGATGATCTGTATGAATATAAATGGAGTGTCAAATGTTCCATCTGTGGACTAAATATAGTAATTCTAAAATCATATTTATCTATTTTATATAAATACTTTAACTAAGTGAACTATGTTTTTACATGTTTTATAGTTCAACATGTATGTGTGTGTGTGTGTAATGCTACCTCTGCTATCTTTCTAATTAGCAGATTTGATTAGTGATTTTTTCTGAATTTTTGGCCCTTTCTCATTCTCTGCTCCATGAAAAGTTTCAAGTATGACTCAGAAAAAAAAAAGTTCAAGAGGGGCACTGCCTGAGGCTCAAAGGAGTAGGGTGCTATGCTAGCCCCATATCTGGAGGTGGTGGGTTCAAACCCAGCCCCGGCCAAAAACTGCAAAAAAAAAAAGTTCAAGAGTGTATGAGTAACAATGAAGTTACATAAATAAAATTTCGTAAAAAAACTAAGGGTGAAATGCCAGTGTGTTTCCCATGCAGTTGTGTGTGGATAAAGCTGTATTCTAAATTGCAATGGTATTTAGTAGCAGTGAGATAAAATGCAAAGTGCTCTGGTTTAAAAGGGTTCTACTAACTCTGTAACCCTGTGGAGGTATCTTAATCTCTCTAAACCTCCAGGTCCTCCTATGGAGATTTGCAGGGTTTAAAGCATATGATTTCTTAATATCCTTTGTAGCTTGGATAGACCATGAACCTCTGATACTCTCAAGTTATGCTTGGTTCTTTCTAAGTACTTTTGAAATGAATGTCTTAGATCAATTCTGAGTGAGGAGGTTGATCTCCATTAAGCCTTTGTTTATCTTTGGGATGTATGTAATTATAAAACCAAAGCTTAACAGAATATTGTTCTACTTCTAAAGTCTAAGTATTATGTTATTGACATAGCTAGTATTTCAGTAAAAGGAAAGAAAAATATCCCATCAACAATACGTATTTCCATCTGTGTTCACAGGAAGTTCAACACAACTGTCAGCTTCATAGGATATCGTTTTGTGCAGATGATAAAACTGACAAGAGGATATTCACTTTCATATGCAAAGATTCTGAGTCAAATAAACATTTGTGCTATGTATTTGACAGTGAAAAGTGTGTAAGTATACCAGATGTTTTAGGGTGTTTTTTTCTGTTTTATAAGCCAGAAATTGTCTTGTTTCTGGCATTAGTAAAGTATTTAAAAATGAATAAGGTCTGCAAATTTTTAAGTGAATTAATAGATTCATCCTGTCATGAGAATATCCTTCAGGATTTCACCCTTAACTAAATTCTTATGTTCATGGGCACAACCTTGCATGCAAATTTCTTTTGTTAGAATGTCATGCTTCATTATGTTATGCCTTTATTTCTCTTATAATCATGTAATCGATTTTATAATTTCAGTAACAAATATGATTTGGTAATATTTACATATTGCAAAGAGTAGTGGTGAGTAAAAGAGCTTTTTTTAATCCACACTGGAATCTTCTAAACTCCAAGAGATAAAATCTTTATGACTTCCTTAAAGATTATCCAATACTCTGAAAATTTGGTTCTTGATGTTGGCTACTTAGTAAACTGAATATAATGAAAGGATTGGGTGTGTATCCACATGCATCAGAGTTTTTAATGTCATCTAAAGTTCTTAGCAAATAAAACACATACTACTAGTGAATCCCAAAGTTACCAGCCACGAATATTTAATCATCTAGAATATTAAGGAAAACCCTGTGTCTTTATTATGAGCCAAAGTTAATTCTTAATCACAAACTAGTCTGAGTTCTTGTTATAAAACCTAAGATGTGGATCCAAAGCACACACTGACGGCTTCAGTGAAGGGAAAACATCTAACCTCAAAAATTTTGTTGGTTTAGACAGAAGTAGAACTTAATTTGCTAATTTTTCTTGCCATTGAAAATAGTAGAGAACTAATGTTATTATCACTACTATGCCATTTATTTCTCTAAATTTAGTATGTGAGTTTCTGGAGAACCAATGTTTTTTAATTTTTCTACATCAGGCAGACAATAGATGTTCAGTGAATTTTTTCTTAAGAAAAAGACCATGTTGAAAATTTACCAAAAGTAGAGCAATTTTATTATCTGTATCTTTTAAACTGTAATGCCCTAAAAAGGCAAGCTAATGAACTAAGCTACTTGGCATCATAATATCTTTTGAGAATATGCTGAACACTATTGAACATCTCATCAGAAAAATATGCTTGCCCATATAAGACAATTCTATGTCTACAATAAAACTATTTATATCAAGTTCAAATTGCTTTTAAAATTTATATTATTGAATGAATGGGTTATATTACAAATTTCAAGTACTTCTAAACTATGATTGTTTGAGGATGTTTTTTGCTATGTGATTGAGAAGATGCAAGATGATATTTTTTAATATCTTCTATGTATAAGATGTGATAACCTGGGCGGTGCCTGTGGCTCAAAGGAGTAGGGCGCCAGCCCCATATGCTGGACGTGGTGGGTTCAAACTCAGCCCTGGCCAAAAAAAAAAAGATGTGATAATCTTTCACTTCTTACACAAAATAGATAACTCAATTGTCCTTATTTCTTACTTTACACATAGAAATAAATTTCCCTCAGTTCTTTTGAAGTGTTCAGAGTCTGTTATAAATATTAGTCTTCTTAACAGGTATCTGCCACTTGTTTTATCTTCTTTGATCCTCATTTAAATTGGTTACATGCACATAAAATATAAGCATGCCAGAATCCCTGTGTAGTCTTAAAAGTCAGAATCCTATTTCTTTCTGATCATAAGTGTCTGTAATTGGTTGCCCAGATTTCCAATCTTTTTATCATTGTTCTCTTTGGATATAACATATTAACTTTGTTTCTTGAAGGTTAAAAATGATTTCTTGATGCTTATAGCAATGATTCATAATCACTATGGTGCAGGAGGTGCCTTTGCAAGAAGATGCTTATAGCAATGATTCACAATCACTATGGTGCAGGAGATGCCTTTGCAAGAAGATTCTTATAGCAATGATTCACAGATGCCTTTTAAAATATTTTTTAAATATTTAAATGTCACTCCAGAAACACGTTTTTAGCAATTGAGCTATAGCTCAGGAAGTTCACCGTTAGCCAGTGCACTGCTGGAGGAGAGGAATGCTTCACTTTGAAAAGAGTCCCAGATAGCTCTCCAACTATATGTTGGCATTATTTTCATGAACTTAGAAAGGGCATATGTCCTCAAAATTTCATTATATCTCTATTATCTTCAGGAGGAGGTCACATTGGCTCAAGTTAAAATGCTAACTATATTTATAAAATTGAATTGACATGTATATAGAATTTTTAATATTCTTTAGTTCTCAATTTAAGTAGTTTTTCATAGATTGTTAAAAGGTAAAATAAAATTATGGCCTAATTGGTACAACTCTTTTCTCTTATTTTAAGAAATCAAGACCAAAAAGATTGCATTTTCCAAAGCTAAAAAGCTACGTAGTAAGTAGAATCAGTACCAAAATCAAAGCCTGAGATTCCCGTTGTTGCATTTCTTCCATTGTTCTGTATCACCCCCATAACTGTGACCTGTTGTACAGTTCTGCGGTTGTTGCACTTATCTGTTCACTGTCTTTTATCTTCCCAGTACTTTTGCAAACTTATAAATTTTCTTATTCTATTATGAGTACATAATAGTTGTACATATTTATAAGGTACATGTGCTATGTGAATATATACATTCATTGTACACTAATCAATTCAGTGTAATTGCAATATTCATCATCCCAAGCATTTATCAGTTCTTTGTGTTAGGAATATTTTCCTTCCACTTCCTCATTATTTAGAAAGTTGAGACCCATCCTAGTATGCTACAAGACTAAAATTTACTACTTTATCAAAGTATTACGTTGCATTAATGAGTTTCTCCCTCCATGGTGACAGTGAATACCATGTGAGGAGTCAGAACACTCAGCCCTACCAAGTTAGAAAGTTAGAAAGCTTAACCTCTACCCTTACCAGGCAATAACATGGCAATGCTTTTCTACCCTAATTCCCCTACTGGAATAGTGCAAGAAGAAAGCACTTAAAACAGAACATTTAATTAATTTCTAGGATTTTATAACGTGATAAACAAAATATTCAGGATTCAATTGAAAAATCACTCTTCATACCAAAACAGTAAGATCTTAAAGTAAATGAAAAGATGACAATTAATAATTATAACTTGTAGATATCAAAGATAACTTGTAGATATTAGAATTTTAGGACAAAGTTTTTAAAACAACTCTTATGTAAGTAAAATAAGCAGTGACAAACACACTTGAAACAAATGAGAACATAGTAAGTCTTAATAAAGAAATAGAAAATCTAAGCAAAGAAAAAGAAGGAATCAGAAAAAGTCCATTGGAAGTATTAGTACATAAATGACTGCATTAAAAAACTCAACGTACAGGCTCAGCACCAGAATGGAGAAGACAAAGAAAATGATCAATGACCTGGAAGACTGACAAAGAGAAAATGCCCAATCTGAACAATGCAGAAATAATAACCATGTGTATACCAATACACAAAAACAAAACTGAAACAGAACCTCAGGAACTATGGGTCTATAACAAAACAACTAAGATTTGTGTGTCATCAGAGTTTGGAATGGGAATGTGGCAGCCTTAAAAAGCACACAAAAAAATAGCAGTAGAAAACTTTCCCAATTTTGCGAATGACATAAACATATAGAATTAAAATACTGAGTGATCTCCAAACAGGATTATTTCAAATAAATCCACCCCAAGACACATCACAGTTAAACTTCTAAAAGCTAAAGACAGAAAAATTTTAAAAGCAGCAAGAGATAAATGGAACTTTACATATAGCAGAAAGTCAATTGGAATAACAGTATATTTTTCAGCAGAAGTTAACAAAGAAGTAGCATAATACTTTTTGAGTACTGAGAAAATCAAATTTAAAAAGGTTCACTCAATATTATGTGAAGAAAAAGTATTCTGATTCGGTGCCCATATCTCAGTGGTTAGGGCACCAGCCACATACACCAGGGCTGGCGGGTTTGAACCTGGCCCGGACCTGCTAACCAACAATGACAACTGCAACAAAAAAATAGACAGGTGTTATGGTGGGCACCTGTAATCCCAGCTACTTGGGAGGCTAAGGCAAGAGAATCACTTAAGCTTGCAGTTGCTGTGGGCTATGTGACACAGTGACTCAGTGAAAGAAAGAGAGAGAGAGAGAAAGAAAATATTCTTCAGGATTTACAGAGAAATAAATAAGTTATTGGATGAAGGAAAATTTGTTAGATTCTTCATTGCTATTACACTTGCCCAAAATGAATGGCTTATTCATCCTTATAGACCTACACGAAAAGAGTGGCTAAAGGCAGTTCTCTAAATAAAAATGATAGAACGAAAGAGAGAAAGCTAGAGTACAAGAAAGGAAAGAAAGAATAAGATTAACAGACATATAGTAAATCTTCAGTTTTCTAAATCATGGGTGAAGTAAAAAATACTTTCCACTGTGATTTTTTCCACTCTTCCAATATCAAAAGAAAAAGAGAATGCTCTAAATGTACACACATAAATTTGACAAAATAAATCAGTTGTATCAATTTCTTAAGAAACCAGAACTGCCACAAATCAGTCAGTACTAAGTAGATAATTTCAATAACCCTATAACTATACAGAAATTAAATGTATAACTTAAGATTTATTAAAAAGAATCTCCAAAGTTACATGATTCCATTGGAGAAGTCTATATAATTCTCAAAGAGGAATTAACACAATCTGTAAACCTATTTCAGAAAATAGGAGAGGCAGAAACACTTCCTAATTCATTTTGTGAAAGTAATATTTCCCTGATACCAAAACTAGATGAAGACAATGCAAAGAAGAAGAAAAGAAAAAAAGAGTAGAGGGGAGAGAAGGGGAATGGAGGAGAGGGGAGGGGAGGTGAGCGGAGAGAAAAAGAAAAAGAAAACTAAACTCTCTAACAAAATATTAGTAAATATAAGGAAGCAATTTAAAAAAAAGATTAATGCACTAAGCCAAGTGTAGTTTGTCCCATGGATGCAAGTCTGATTCAACTTTCAAAAGATTAACAATGTACTCAAACATATTGATAAGCTAAAGAAGTCACATTCTTCTATTAATGATTTAATTTTTTAAATCAACATCTATTGATGATTACAAACTCTCAGAAAATAGGAATAAAAGGAAACTTCTTCAACTTAATAAACTGCATCTAAAAATACGAATATTTTAATTAATGATTAAAAAAATGAATGCTTTCCTCCTAAGATTTGAAAGAAGGCAAGACTTTGCACCCACATCACTCATTAAAGACAGTTGTAGAAGCTCTAGTCCTTGCAATAAGGCAAGAAAAGAAGGTTAAAAAGCATGCATATTGTAAAGGAGGAAATAAAACTATTCTTATTTTCAGATTTCATGATTGTCTATGTAGGAAATTCAGAGTCTACAGAACATTTGTGGATCTGATAAATGAATTTAGCAAAGTGGCAGAATATCTGGTTGATACACACGTCAGTTGTATTGCTGTGTGATAGCAATGTACACGTGGATAAAACCTTTACAATTTCCCTAAAAAAATGAAACACATAGGTGTAAGTCTAACCTAATATATAAAACTTGACCAATATCTATATGCTTAAAGATATAAATTACTGATAAATGAAGTGATAAAAGATATAAATGAATGGAGAGTCATATTAATATTCATGGATTAGAAAACTCAACATACGAGAGCTGTCTGGAAAGCACCCAGCCTTGCATATCTCTATTTTTCATTGTTCCTGGCTGAATTCTTTTCCAGACGTGTATGTTGTGTATGTATATATGTCAGTAATCTCCAGATTAATGTATACATCTAACATAAATCCTGTCAAAATCATAGCACATTGTAAAAAGAGACAAGATTATTCTAAAATTTATATGGAAAGGTAATGGAACTAGAATTGCTAAAACAACTTTGAAAAAGAACAGTGAAGTGGAAGAAATCAGTTCACCCTAGTTCAAGACTTCTTGTGTAGCTTTAGGAAGTAAGGCTAGTTTTTGTGGAGGGATAGACAAATAGGTCAGTGGTTAAGAGTAGAGAACACAGAAAGCAACCCACAGAATATGCCCACCTGATGTTTACAAAGGCACAAGCGCAGTGAAATATGGGAAAAATAGCCTTTTTGACAAATGGTGCTAGTGCAATCAGGCGTGCATTAGGCAAATAAAATACACCTTGACATAAATCCCACAGCTTGTCTAGAAATTAACTGAAAATGCATCATGAACTTAGATGTAAACATAAAATATTTTGGGGGAAATGATATTCAAAAGCTTCAAGATATAGGGCTAGGTAAGCAAAGAGTTATTATTGACTTGACACCCAAAGCAGGATCCAGAAATAGGAAAAAAATACGATAAATTGAAAGTTGAATAAAAATCCTTGTTGAGGGGATGAGTGACTAGCTAAGACTGGGAAAAATATATGCAAAGCACTTACATTAGACAAAGGACTAATGTTAACAACGTTCAACACTCAACAGAATAAAGCAATTTGTACATTTTACAAACAGCCAAAAGACTAAAAGGAGCATCTCATGAATATACAGATGGCAAATAAACACATGAAAAGATGTTCAGCATTATTATTCATTAGGGAAATGTAATTTAAACTCAAAATAAAATATTGGTATACGACTATCAGAAAGGTTGTGATAAAAACACCAAATGCTAGATCGAATGTGGAAAACTGGATCATTCTAGCTTGTAAACATATAAGATGGTGCATTCAGTCAGGCAAAACGGTTTGGTAGTTTTATGAGAAACTAAACATGGAGCTAGATGATGAACAACTTGTATGTTTATCCCAGGGAAATGAAAATTTAAAATAGTCACACAAAATCCTATCCATGAATGTTTATAGCAGCTTGTTCATAATAGCCCCAACTACAAACAACCCAGAAAATAAGTGAATGGGTAAACAAACCTTGGTGCATTCCAACAATAGTGTACTAGCAATAAAAAGAATGAGTTACTAATACAGGCAACTACATGGATGACTCTCCAGAGACTGGGGAGTGAAAAAGACAATCTCAAAAGCTTGTGTACTCGGTGATTCCTTTTCTATAACATTCTTAAAAGGACAAAATTATAGAAACAAAAAATAGATTAGTGTTTGCCAGGGTTTAAGGAAAGGGTTAATCTGAGCTGGAAGAGGATACAGCACGTGTATTTATAAAACAGCCACATGGGTGATTCATGTGGTAACGCAGCTATTCTGTGTCTTGACTACGTTATCAATATTCTTATCCTCACAGATACTATACTTTTCTAACACTGTGTTACCATTGGGAGAACCTAAGTAAAGGGTACACAGGATCTTTGTCTTATAATTTTTATATTTCTTACAACATTTAACATTTGTTATTTTTATAACTTAAAAATTATTTAATATTAAATTTATCTAATATTAAATATTATCTTTTATGAGTACTCTGTTGGTCTGGATAGAGTGCCATGGCATCATAATAGCGACCTCAAACTCTTAGGTTCAAGCAGTCCTCTGGCCCCAGCCTCCTGAGTAGCTAGGACACAGGTGTGCAACACCACGCCTAGCTAGGTTTTTCTATTTTTAGTAGAGACAGGGATTCATTTTAGTTCACACTGTTTTTGAACTCCTGAACTCCAGCCCAGAGTGCAAGGATTACAGGCATGAACCAGCACATCTGGTCTAAAATTATCTTAAAATAAAAAGTTGGCCTGGTTTCTTGTACCCTCAATGAATCCCCCACAATAAAAAATAAATAAATAAATAAAGAGAGAGAGAGAGAGAGAGAAACTAGGAAAAAATAAATAAGTGAAAAGTTGACTCTAAAAACCCTTGAAAAATAAATTATAGCCTTTTTGAGCTCAACCTTTGATCTTATATTTACACAGCTTCTTATGTCATCTCATTAAAATAAAATTAGAATATAGAATTAGTTGTGACATGGTTGATTTCACTTATTATGTCAAATAAAGCTATCATCAACCGTTCAAGCATTATTTTGATGTTCTTTGTTTTTCACAATTTTGTTTTTGTATGTTAATAAATATTCATTATTCACTGATGCTGCCAGTGAATGCATGGGGTTTTGAGATTGACTTTTTCCCTCCCTAATCTCTGGAGATTCATCCACTAAAATATTGGCACATGAAACATAATAAACACATAAACCTGTCACACTCATCCCCTCACACTTTTTTAAATAATATGAAGGGAAATGTAAAATAAGGCAAAGTTTGAAGCCTTTAAGTCCTAATTAATTTTCTGTAAAAAAAAAAAAAAGGTTCATTGTCAAAAGAATCACATATTATTAGTACCAGAAGGAATCGTTCCATCTAATCTATTCCCAAAGTATACTTGTGAGAAGATGTTTTGTAAATTCATGTTTGCCTTGTGATAATTTTTTGAAATAAACTTTTTATTGATTAAAATATTCTTATTTGATATATTTCATTACAAAATCAGGGAAAAAACTGATTTTCTTATTAGTCATCCAGCTTGGTGAAACTAGTTGATAATTAGGGTCCAGAAGTGTATTGGTATTTCCTTTTGCTACTAGTTTTCATCATTCTACTTCACAAAATACTAAGATTTATATATCAAATGGTTTGAGTTAAGGAACTCCAATGAATTGTCTTATTCCAACACAAAGGAGTGACCAACCTTAAACAAGTAAAATAATGTTAGTTAAGTTGTCTCAGGTTCTTTTGTATGGCATGTTGAATTCTTTTGCCGCACATTCAAATTTTGTGCAATTATTAGCAGTATTTGGACCACTATCCTATATTAACTCATGAAATGCTAAGTAAGTAGTAAAGCACAGTTCTTTAATTGATTTTCTTTTCAATATTTAAAATTATTTTAATCAAAAAGCATAGATTCTTAAAATGTAGTTAACTGACTATATAGCCTACCTCGTCAAATGTTCTAGTAATGAGCATGGAACATTGTTGGTTCTTAAAGATGCAATTTTGTCTTGGAAGTAAAAACAATGTAAACTAAAAATTTGTACTTTCATATGAATTTGAAATAGAAAAATAAAAGAAAAACTAAAAAAATGTAGAAATTATATAAAGACTAAGGGTTCCCATTTAATCTATCTATATATAAATGTCATGTTAAATATTGTGGGACTTAAGTTCTCAGAATTAAATGGAAAAATTAAAAATCTTAAAAATAAAAAGATGATGAGTAAACAAAAAAGATTGGTGGCATGGGAAAGGGAGGCTGAAAAAATTTGAAAGTTTTAATGTCCTCATTTTTTATGACTTAAAATTGACACATAAAAGTATAAAACAGTGAGTCTAACATCATAATATCTTTTATGATCTTTTTTCTCAACATTTGAGATCCCTTTTAGAAAATATTTCTGGTAGTTAAAAACAACAGCAACAACATTTATTTGAAATTCAACACATGTTCAGCTATAATTTACTATCTCTTATGATAAATAAACAAATTAATAATCAATGCTTTTGTTCAAAATACAAATCATAACCATGGTAGCAACATTTAATCTATCAATCTTTATATAGCTATATAAAGATGTATATAGTAACATCCAATTAAAGTTAGCAATGTTTACTTTTAATAAAAAATTCAATTTATGAGATATAAAGAATGTTCTACGAAGTTTAAGAAGTTATTATAGTTGTTTAGAAAACTCTATATTTTTTAACTTATTTCTATTTGGGGAGACATGGGGGAGGACAGAATCTCACTTTGTTGCCTTCAGTAGAGTGCTGTGGCATCACAGCTCACAGCAACCTCAAATTCTTGGGCTCAAGTGATTCTCTTGCCTCAGCCTCCCGAGTAGCTGGGATTGCAGGTGCCCACCACAATGCCTGGCTATTTTTAGAGGTGGGGGGTCTCATTCTGGCTCAGACTGATCTTGAACCTGTGAGCTCAGGCAATCCACCTGCCTAGGCCTCCCAGACTGCTGGGATAACATGCGTGAACCACTATGCCTGGCCCAACTCTGTGTTTTTTAAATTATGAAATATTGAGATTTCTATGTGCCTATCAAGCTTGTTTTATTTGTTTTTAATTTAGCTGATAGCACACTTTGCTTCATGGCCCATTAAAATTAAATTATATTTAGAGAACTCCAAATTTATTTATTAGTATTTGTATACTTTTCTACTATCTTAAGTTTCATCAAAAAGTTTTACTCTAAATATCAACAGAAGCCATTGGAATATGTGACTTTTGTCATTGATTTGTAGATTTTAGGTTTTATGTTATTTAGTGTTTATTGATGTTTTATACATACATTTGCTGATCTATATTACTGTTTCTTATGTAGAGAACCAGTGTGTCATAGGATAGAGACACTAACTTTAGCATTAGCAAAGTACAAAATATAATTCCTTTTCTGTCATTTATAATCTATTTCAATGGGCAAATGACTTCATGTTTCTTAATATTTCACTCTTCATCTATAAATGGAAAATAACATCCATTCCACAAAATTGTTGCGAGTATAAAATCAGTTGAGACTACACATGTAAAGACTCATACAGGTATGGACATGATGCATTACATTTTAATATTATTATTAAAGTTACCATCATTAATATTTAATAATATTGGTGAAATAATATAAATTATATAATTGAATTGGATAATGAAGAATTTTAGAATACATGCTGTTCTGATCAAACTTTGGTATTATATTCTGAACACATGTGTAAATACACACATAGAGGTAAATACATGCAAACCCCATAACATATGTCTAGAAGGATACACACAGTATAGTTGTTACCTCTCTGAAGAGTGGAGAGGGCCAAGATTAAGGATGAGAGTTAAAGGAAACTTTAGGTTTAGATTTAAACTTAAATCTATAATGCTCAGACTTTAATGTTGCTTTACAAATATATTTAGAGAATTAAGGAGAAAGGAGTTACTACTAAGTAAACTGACAACATTTTTAGCATAGAAATAACAAATGGAAAAATGAGCTAATCCAAAAAAAAAAAACAAACAAAAAAAACATTGCCTAGACCAATGTCATCAGTTTTTCCCTCTGTATTTTCCTCTAGTAGTATTATAGTTTCTGGGTTTTGTTTGAGTCTTTAATCAATTTTGAGTTGATTTTTTTAATATAGCATGAGATGAATCCAATTTAATTCTTCTGCATGTGGATATTCAATATTTCCAACACCATTTATTGAAGAGGTTATTTCATTCACTTTATGTATTCTTGGGACCTTTGTTGAAAATCAGTTAAATGTGTATGTATGAGTTCATGTCTGAGTTCTCTATTCACTTTTTTTGTTCTATTGGTCAGTGTACCTATTTGGGTTTGTTGTTGTTTGTTTTGTTTTATTTTGCTTTGTAAGTACCATGCTATTTTAGCTACTATACCTTTGTAGTATAGTTTAAAATAAGGTACTATGATGCTGCCAGCTTTGTTCTTTTTGCTTACAATTACTTTAGCTATTTTAGGGATTTTTGTAGCATTCAATGAATTCTAAGATTTTTTAATATTTTTATGAAAAATGATGTTGGAATTTTGATAGATATTACATTGAATCTCTCAGATAAGAGGAATATGATTTTGTTTCTGTTTGTTTACTGCTATTGCACAGCATGGTGAATATGGTTAATAATACTGAATTGTACTTTCTAAAGTTCTAAGACTGTGAATTTGATTTATTCTTCTTGCAAAAAATGTTAAGTATTTGAGGTCTTGGATATGTTAACCAGCTTGATTTAGTTATTCTACATTGTACTCATAAATAACAATATCACTTTGTACCCCATAAATTTGTACAATTATAAATTGTCAGTTTACAATATAAGAAAACAACCACATGAATAAACTGAACTGAAAATACTGTGTATCCAGGTCAGATGTAGGGGCTTATGCCTATAATCAATCCCAGCACTCTGAGAGACCGAGGATCACTTGAGTTCAGAAGTTCTATACCGCCTGAGCAACAGTGAGACCTTGACTCTACTGAAAATAGAAAAATTAGCCTGACATGGTGGCAAATACCTATAGTCTCCCACTACTCAGAAGGCAGAAGCAAGAGGATCACTTGAACCCAAGAGTTTGAGGTTGTTGTGAGTGAGGCTGAAGCCAGGCACTCTAGTATGAGGCAACGGATAACACTAGACAAAATATAACCCAACTGATGATAAAATTCACAGCATACTAGGGGTAGAAGAGATTGTTCTTATTCTGATAAATAGTTTAAAAGCCTTGTAGGTAACTTCTTAACTAATGTTGACTATTGAATGTTTTCCTCCTAGACTGGAACAAGGCGAGGATATTCATTTTCATTGCCTCTTTATCATAGTATTAGATATCTTAGTTTAGGTGCAAAGATGAAAGGGAGAGGTAAAATCATCTTTTTCACAGATAATACAACAATTCTTTTAACATAAAAAAATCCTAAAAAATCTACAAACAACTACCAAAATTATGACACAAATTTAGCAAGGACAAATGTCGATTTATAAAATGAATTGTGTTCTTGTCTACTATCAAAAAAAGAGAAATAAAATCTATTTCATACAGCATCAGCAAACATGATAAAAAATGTGCAAGGCATCTACACTTGAATTTGTGAAGAATTATTGAAAGTAAAGAAGACTTAAATAGTGGGAGAAAAATATCATATCATGAATCAGAATACATCTGATTGTACAATTAAGATCAATCTAATTAAGTGAACAGTTCTATGAAATTGATCCATAAACTCAATACAGTTCTGATCATAATCACAATGGGATTTTTAGTAGAAATTGAAGTGACTTCTACCATGTTAATATGAAATGGCCAGAAAAAAATTAATCTTAGCCAACCAAAGTTGGGGGAGACATACTATCTAATTTCAAAACTTATTTTAAAGAAAGTATTATCAAGGCAAGGTGGTATTAATGTAATGATTGACACATAATGCATGAACCATATTGTACAGTTCAGAAATATCCTTACATACATGTTCTATTTATTTTCTAGAAATATGATAAGGCAATTCAATGGAGAAATAAAAGTCTTTTTGAACAATGAGCTATTAAATAAATAAAGAAATAAAAAGAATTAACCTATATATATGCTATATAAAGTAATTTGCAATGGATTATAGACACAAACATAGAAGCTTCTAGTTTTATACATAACCTTCATTACAAAACACAGAATATCTTCATGAACTTTGGATGGACAATGATTCCCTACAAATGACCTAAAAAACACTAAACATGACCAAAAACAGGATATAATGGACTTTATCAAAAGTAAAATTTTTTTTGTTACTCGATAAGCATTATCAATGGCATGAAATGACAAGCCACATATGAGACTATATTCTTTTTTTTTTTTGAGACAGAGCCTCAAGCTATCCCCCTGGGTAGAGTGCCATGGCATCACAGCTCATAGCAACCTCCAACTCCTGGGCTCAAGCGAGTCTCCGGCCTCAGCCTCCCAAGTAGCTGGGACCACAGGTGCCCGCTACAACACCCGGCCATTTTTTGGTTGCAGCCATCATTGTTGTTTGGTGAGCCCGGGCTGGGGATTCGAACCCGCCACCTTAGGTGTACGTGGCTGGCACCTTAGCCACTTGAGCCACAGGCGCAGAGCCGAGACTATATTCTGAATATATGCATCTGAAATGGATTTGTATCTAGATATATATATAGAACTACTTAAAATCAATAATAAAGAGACAAAATATTAAATAAAAAATGTGCAGGAGAATTGATCAGGGAGTTACCACATTAAAGAATATATGAAAAAATGCTGGGCGGCACCTGTGGCTCAAAGGAGCTGGCCCCATATGCTGGAGGTGGCGGGTTCAAATCCAGCCCAGGCCAAAAAAAAAAAAAAATGCTTCTGACCACATGAAACTGGGATAATATAATTATTCAACAGAGAAATCCTAAATTAAAATGCTTTGATGTAATGTCACTTATCCACTAAAATGGCTAAACCTAAAAGACTATCATTTCTGATGTTGAGAATGTAGCACAAGCAAAACTCTTATTGATGGTGGGAATGTAAATAGGATAATCACTTTGGAAAACAGTCTGGCAGTTTCTTATAATGTTAAATGCAAACATAGCAATTGCATTCTAGGTATTTACAAAAACACTTCTCTACCACAATATTTTGCATGAATGTTTATAGAAGTTTGCTTACAATAAGTAAGTAACTGCAACAATATGAATGCCCATTTTGTAGGAAAAGAGATAAATCAATTGGGTTATTGATATATACACCATGTGTGAAACTTAAAAACATTTAAGTTAGCAAAAGAATCCACATACAAAAGAAGATATACCATATGGCTTGTTTTTTTGTTACCCCACAGATTTCAAAGACAGGCAAAAGTGATCTCTGTGATAAAAATTAGAGCAATGGTTACCCACAGTAGATATGATTTGACTGAAAGTAGGCAAAGGGGATTTTCTGAGAGGGTAATGGCTTCTGAATTGGAACTCCAGATCTCTACAACGAGCCTTTAGCCGAATTATACAGCCTTGTGAAAATGCAGTTTCCTCATATGATTATGAGGACAAAAATAATCCTCACCTCAGAGTCATTATAAAAATCAAGTGAGTTTATGTATCCACAGTATTTACCAGACACCTAAATGCTCTGTAAAGATGCCTTAGTATAAAAAGAGAATTTATTTTTTTAAAAGTTATTGATATAAATAAATAATTATATAGTGGAACACCCTTAATGATGAATCAACAGTGTTTAAATGATTCTCTATAGTATAGAAGTTGAGTATTTGAAGATAACATAATGGCTTCTTGAAAAGGCACATTAACCCATGGTATAAAAGATAAAGACAAACTCCAGGTGTCCTAAAAGTCCCTTTTGAAGTTGTCAGAGAGGGTAAATGGGAGATTGTAGCTAACTGTGCCTTTATGTACAAAATATTCATTACAGAACCTTACAAAGAGGTAGCCAAGACCTAGAGAATATTTTGTAAATATTTCATAAAATTTTGTTGTGAATATTTTGTAAATAGAGATACATTTAGCTACAATTTCCATTTTCCCTGTGCAAAGCAACTTCAGGGAGACTTTTGGAACACCCTATATAATTAAAAATTTATATTTTTACCACGAAATAAGTGCAGACATCTTCCTCCAAGTTCTAAAATTAGAAACAGAAAAAAAATTAGTCATCCTATCAACATCAGTTTTTCGATTTCTTTATATTACATGTCACCCCAGTACGCCACCAAATTTCCTTCCATACATACTTTTTTCATTAGTTTGAATCACTGAGCACGCATAAATTTGCATCTGGCATTTTCATTTATTTAGTAGCTCTTTCTGTGGCACGTTGTACTTTATTTTCTTATCTTTTTTCATGTTTTTGTGAGACATACATAATTTTATGTACAGACTTTGCATTTTTGTTAGACAGGATGAGTACTTTGTATGACTAGAGCCATCCTTCGACAAAATAATGAACTGCAAAAACGATATTATCAATTAAATAATCTAAACTTCATTAATAAGGCATATTTTCGTTTTAGGTTGATCTTAGTGCTTCACAAACTATGAGGATTTGTAGCAGCTTAGTTAAAACATGATATTTCAATATTTATTAATACTAGTTTTTTGTTATCTGGGAGACTTATGAAATATGACATTTATACTATATTAAGTCAATTAAAGCTTTTACTAAATTTATTTATGATGTTAGTTAAGTAAATAACTATTTAGTGCTTAGTTTGTATAAGACAGCATTCAAGCAGTAGGATGTGAATGGAGAAAAGATGAGCTGGTCGATGTTGGATATTTGTAGCCATTTCTCATCGATAAATCTGTTATTAATTATTTAGGAGGCTAAATTTGGACTACAGGTCTATTTTCTTCATCAGCATACAGCTTTACAAAAATACGAACTGTGTACCATCACTTAAAATTGAGAGCTGTCGTATAAAATTTCATATTTCTGACTTCATCTCACACATTAAGATCTGAAAATTCTGGATTGGAATTTCTCATTTCCACTGGGCAACAATTAACTGGAACTGAGTAACAGTTGCTCCATTCAGAGGGCATACCTCAAGTTTTCCACAGACACCACCCAGTCAGCCTCATTCAGGGTACCTGCCCAGGGTTTAACAAATCCTTTCACTAGGAAAGAAAATAAGGAGCAAAACAACAAGAGAAACTACACTTGGCCCTGTGCTGTTATTTCATAGGCACTAAATATAAAGAAGAAAGGAAAACAACTAGGAAAAAAATACTGCAATAAAAAAAGATGAGACATTGGACAGAAAGAACTCTGACTTCTAACTTTCCAACTTCAACAGCTGTTCCTTAATGCTTCTCCCCCCCATTTTTCAATATTGTACCGGGGAAGGCATTAAATTACTGTTAACATAAATTACTTTGCTCATTTACTATATCTCTAACCCCTACACCTACCATTGCCCCTCTGAAATGCCTGTGTGAATGTCCTAAAGTATCTCATGTGAATGTTTTTTCTTGATTCAAAGAACAGTGTTGACATATTATTAAAATGCAAACCTTCTTTGTTTTATTTTCTTAAAGGCAGAAGAGATAACTTTAACAATTGGCCAAGCATTTGACCTGGCATACAGGAAATTTCTAGAATCTGGAGGAAAAGATGTTGAAACAAGAAAACAGATTGCAGGGTTACAGAAAAGAGTGAGTAAACTGAGCTTGTTTCACATTGGTGTGATGTCAGTCCAGGGAAACTTGCATATCATCAGACAGATTTAGAAGGCCTACCATTAAATTTCCCCTACACTGATTGGAACGGCTTTCACTGTGGTCCTATAATTTTTCATTCCTGATCCCCTGCACAGTTTTTAACTATTTTATATTGAATTCCCACAAGAACTTAGTGTTCTCATGTGACTTTGCTTCACTTCCTGATGCTTCTCATGGGGATCAGAGCAGCAGAAGCAGCAGATGCTGGGTAAGTGGTTTCCCATGCAGATCAGATTCCTTTGTAATTAAATTACACCCTTACTCCACTTCAGAATCATCATGAGCAAGTTTCACTGTCTTGCGGTTCTACTCCAAGATTATGGGTATAGATTGCACAGTGCAACAAGAAAACACCCAGATGAGACATTAGGAACATAAAATGTGCACACATAAAAATTTAATGGTTTTTTTCCAATGACCTAGAATCCTCCAATAATCTGCAAGTTTTATCAAATAATTTTATCCCCCATGCACAACAGAGGGCATTAAAATTTTAAATAATACAAAATCCCAATTCATTAATATAGCCAATATCATAGTCAGTTTTTCCCAGGGAAAAATATCTGAAAGGCATTCAATAATCATTTGCTTTTTAGATTCAAGATTTAGAAACAGAAAATATGGAACTGAAAAATAAAGTACATGATTTGGAAAACAAGTTAAGAATAACTCAAGTATCAACATCTCCAGTAAGTAATTTGAATTATGTGTATGTTTTCCTCAGGAATGAGATTTTGTGGTAATAAGATATCTCTGCATCACTGGTTCTGCAATATTTCAAATAATAAGTTTGTGATCAGTAATTTAAAACTTAATATGGGGCAGAAATGAAGACGGCTAAACTAGGTTGACTTAGAATTGAAATTACCCAGGTAGTTCAAGCCAGAGGTGTTTACTACCTGCTCTTTCCCTTGTGTTTTCTAACATAATTCAACTTTCAATTTGGCGTTAGTTTTAATACACCTTTCCTCTTTGTGGCATATTCTTCTTTCATTCCTATTGATAACTGTTTACTGAGGTTAGATCTCATAACTCATTCCAGACTGCCTCTGGAGTCCTGAACTTCATTATAGGAATTGGACTGTTAAGAAAACTGAATCTGATTTCATTACATTGCATAGCGAGTTCCCACTGGGGGTGAGACAATTGTATTTCAAAATGTAAAAGGAGTGGTAATCTCTGAGACAACACTCACATCTTTGTAGTTAAATTACTTATGTTTGACTTGTCACAGTTTTAAAATCCCTTTCCCAGTACCAGGCATGATGTCATGATTACATGATTTTGGTGGAGGGAATTTTTTGGAGGGAGATGAAATTTAAAACATTATTTTTTTCTAGGCAAAACATAATTAGGAGAAGAGTTTTTTTCTGTTTGAATCTCTACTGCTGATATTCTCTATTAAAATATTATTCTGCAGTGAAAAAACATTTAATATCTAATTTACGGCACAATAATTGCACTGAAAAAACTTGTTTGCAGGATTTAATTTGAAAGTCAGTCTGGTTCAAACTTGTATCTAGGCTAAGCTCAAAACTTTCATATATGTGTCTCTGTGTGGGGGGTGGTGTATGTGTTTTTTTGTGTGTGTTCATGTGTGTATACTAGAAGTTCACCAGCTCATTGTTATAAAGAATAATGCTTCTATAAACAGTTGCATTGTTTAGGGTTTCAAACTTGGAAAGCTCTGAAAATGGGTCAAAAAACCTTTCTTTCCTCTAGAATCACACATTTCCATTTTCCATACTGAAAAATTAGCTTGTTGTATAGACAAGTGGGGCTGATTCAGCCAAGATGAGCGAGGTTGAGGCTGAGGTGCTGATGCACCTATCTGATGCACAACCAGGCACTGGAGTATCCTCTTCAGATCCTGCCTTTATTGTGATATTCTTTCTCCTGTGTTTTTCTTTAGTGGTTGCTACTTACCAGGATTATGATTCTTTTCTTCTCTCCCTAACTACAGGGGACAGAACATCAGCTCAAACTCCTTCTACCTTTGGTCTCAAAATGGAACCTTTTGGGTCTTGTTAAAAGTCTTATTATAACCTATGCTTTGAAACAAACTAGTGGTATAAAGATTAAAGAAGGAGGAAATTATGTTTTCAAGTTTTAATAAAGTAGTTGCTTCTGAAATTCATGACATATGAAGAGTAGCTTTACTTTAGTCTTTGTGTTAACAATGGAATAAAATAAGATCCATCCCATTTTTCCATGCACCCCTACGAGATGTTCATTGTGGATTCTCTTTCTCTCAGGAAGAACAAATAAGGATACCATTTTGAGGACCAAGGTAGATTTGAGAGCAGTGAAGAGATGTGGATATGTTGATACAACCGCACCCTTCTTTTTCATCTCCCCAGAGCAGACACTGCTGTGGATTAGCTCTGGTGTAACTGAAAAGGCAGGTCAGGGCTGGGCTCATGACTGTGCACTGGTGATCTCACGTGGTTACCAAGTCAGCTTCAGAAAGGGCAAGGGGCAGGAGGAATAAGAAGATGGGCCTTGGTTCCCTTTCTTTGATCATCTGGCAGATACACTTTTACTAGCATTAAGTTCTCACATAAATTAAATACAGATGGTGGGCACATCCATTTGTTCAGCAGTTCTCACTGTAGAGTCAGATGTATGTAAACAATTAAGTTATTAAAATAGCCAGTTGTTAAAATAGATTAACTCTCCTAAAGGTAGTTCATTTAATAGTTATTTTAGGCATTATGTTCGTGTCAGTCTGAATTTATCTGAATAAAATGCTTCAAAGATTACAATTAAGAGGATACATTTAAAAAGAAACCTCATTCTTGGCCAGGCATGGTGAACCATGCCTATAATCTTAGCAATTTGGGATGCCCAGGTGGGAGGATCACTTGAGGTCAGGAGTTTAAGACCAGCCTCAATAAGAGGGAGGATCTGCTTTTACTAAGCCAGGTATGGTAGTGCGTGCCTGTAGTCCCACCTCGTTGGGAGACTGAGACCAGGAGGATGGCTCAAGGCCAGGAGTTTGAGGTTGCTATGAGCCCTGATGTTACCATTGCAGTCTAGCCAGGTTAACAGGGCAAGACTCTGTCTTAATAAATAAATAAATAATAAATAAATAAAAAGAAGTAATGCACATATATAGAAAACTTATTGTCATTGATCGATATGCAAATAACAGATTATAACTTGTAATCTATGTACATTCTTTTGTCACAGTAGTACCTTTATTTGCACTATTTATTTTAACTTAAAAAATGATCACATGATTTTTCAGCTCATAAAATCTTAGCAGATTACATTATGTTAAATCAAGCAAACCAGGCAGAGAAAGACATCTACTGTACGTTCTCACTTATATGTGGGGGCTTAAAAAAAAATCAAACTCCTAGAAACAGAGGGTAGAATAATTATTAAGGGCCAGAGGAGAGCTGAGGAAGATGATGGTGGAGTAAGGTGAGTTGTTGGTCAAAGGATACAAAATTTCAATTAATTAACCAAGATAAGTAAGTTTAACAGATCTATTATACCAGCGGTTCTCAACCTGTGGATTGTGACCACTTTGGGGGTCGAATGACCCTTTCACAGGGGTTGCCTAAGACTGTGCTGCATATTATATATTTGCATTACAATTCACAACAGTAGCAAAATTACAGTTGTAAAGTAGCAATAAGAATAATTTTATAGTTGGGGGTTACCACAACATGAGGAACTGTATTAAAGGGTCCTAGCACTAGGAAGGTTGGGAAGCACTGTATTATACAATATGGGGAATATAGTCAATAACATTATAATAGTATATACTTAAAATTGCTAAGAGAATAAATTTTAATTGTTCTCACCAAAACAAATATGTAAAAAAAATAGAAATCATTTGATTCTTAATGTGAACTCAAGAACATGGTTAAATTGTTAAAATTTAAGTGTAAAATCAAATACTAAAATTTAAAATGTAAATTGATGACATACCAATTTTAAAACATCAATTCAAATGGTTTCAATTGTTACAGTCATTTGCTAATATGTTTTTTATTAGCAAATATGTTTGCCCTTCATTTTCAATTTTAGTTGTGTAGCTGTGAAATAAACTTACGTAACACTCAGTACAGCTATATTTATTTCACATCTGGTAAAAAGAGCTCCTAAATGTCTAATGTTAAAGTAAATTATTAATAAAAAATTAGTTGCCTATGATTCTTTAATGATATAAAATGTTGCCATGCATATAAACGGCCATTTTTGAAGATTTGTTAATGACTCAAACCATGGAATTTGAAAAATTGACAATGAAAATTGTAAATAATTAAAATATAAAAGATAACTACCTCCTGTTGAACAGTTTGCCATGTGTCTGCAGCAAGGCAAATTTCTATTAAGCTAGAAATGTTTTACATCTGTTCTTTCTTCTGAAATTTGAACATTAGCTTTATAGGATACAGAGCCCGAACACAAAGTACCTCAGAGAGCGCCCCATGGCTAGCAAAGTAAGTGCCTATTGAGTTTATGACTTTGAAAATGAGACTCTGTAGCTTTTATTTGTTTGTTTTGAGCTTAGAATATTGAAGGTTGGAATGCTCTGAAATTCCAAAAGTTCTCAGCAATTTGTTTTAAAAGATTAGCGGGAGCAATCCATACATGAAAGAGCCACTGAAGTGAATTATGAATCCCCTTATGCACATAGGAATTACAATTAATTCGGCATCAGACTCTCAATGAACTTTTAGTACATTATGGTGAGAGAGCTCCTGAAAGAGGTAACGCTCCACAACTAAGCAGCTAACAATTGATGTCCATCAAAATTTCCTTAAGTCAGAGCTGGGCCGGTGGCTCAAGCCTGTAATCCTAGCACTCTGGGAGGCCAAGGTAGGTGGGTTGCCTGAGCTCACAGGTTGGATACCAGTCTGAGCCAGAGCAAGACCTTATCTCTAAAAATAGCCGGGCGTTGTGGCAGTCCCTTGTAGTCCCAGCTACTTGGGAGGTTGAGGTAAGAGAATTGCTTACGCCCAAGAGTTTGGGGTTGCTGTCTACAGTGATGCTACAGTACTCTACAGAGGGTGACAAAGCGAAACTCTGTCTCAGAAAACAAACAAACAAAAATTTCCCTAAGTCCTGTAGAGGTAATGACCCTTTTGCCATATTAAAAACTCTTAATTCAAAAGTAGTTCCCTATACTTGATTGAATGCTATAATTTGGTACATAATAATAAACTTAAAAATAATAATTTTCTGAACTATAAGGGTTTTCTGGTCAAAAACAATGTAGTCCATATTAAGTAATTGCTGGTCAGCATAAAAACTTATCTCTAATCTTAGCTTTTTAAAAAATAGCCACTTTGGAAAGAGAAAGAGAAAAAAAGCAGGAATGGAATTTTGGAGATTTTGTGGCATTAAAATTGATGTAGAAAATGAAAATATTATATATTACTGGTATAGATGATACTCTTATCAGTGTGTAATAAAATAGCAGATAAAGTTAGATATGGGAAGCAACATAAAAGTAAGTAGAAACATTCTTGATAAAATTCAATGAGATAACTAAAAAATTAGAAACCACTGTCCTTTATAAGAGATCTGGAGTTAAAATTGAATTTCTATAAAAACAAGGCAATAATTCAAATGGTCAAGATTTTCTAATAATAAATTAATCTCAATTAGAAACATTAATCCTTTTATAGTAAGTCAAATTAAAAATATGAGGCCCAGGGCAACAGAATGATCTAGGAGATGCCTTTGTCTTTAAGGAACCATGTGTATGTGAGAGGGATGTGCATTTGTCCACTCTCCTCAGAGGCGTCCTAAGGAAAGGTTATTGTTTCTTAGATGGCTTCTCAGTCATTTCTGTAATTTATTCATCACCCAAACTGGTCATATTGATAGATTCTGAAATCACAAACTAGGTAATTTTAGGTTCACACTTGTAACAAAAATGTTCGAGGGTTCTAAAAAGTCCCCTCAAAGTTTTGTGGCATACAATTTGTTTTGGTTTTGTTTCTCCTAGTCCCATTAATTCTTCACTTCCATTTTGAAATAGCCTTTTAGTGACTTACTGTATGAATTGCAGTGCTTTGCTTTGATTTGATTTGACCTCACTTGACAAATGTGTGAATTTAATACAGCAGTGATCTGCTAGCTTGAAAGCTTGAAAAATGTTTATTGAACATCTACTATGGCCATATGATTGGGTTTTAACAGGTTATAGATTTCAAATGTTAAGTCACTTGAGGAGAAACATCACATAAGGAGAAAAAGGAAGATGGGCAATGAATAGATACAGAAATGGATAAATTTAAAAACCAGATCTAGGCTGTGAATGAAATAAAGCAGAATAAAAGAGACTAAAGTGAGGAGGGAAGTAGTTCCTGAAGAGTTAGCATTTAAATTAGCCTTGAAGAATAAAACGTTAGCCAGTAATGAGAAGGGCTGAAGACAGTTACCAACCAGATCTTGTGGCTGGAGCATAGTGACAGAACCATAGTGACTGAAAGCCGAAAACATGGGTGATGACACTGGAGGAGTCAGTTTGAGATGCAAGAAGGCCCTGAGGCAACAGCAAAGATTCTCCATGTTTTAAAATCTTATTGAGAAGTTACTCTAATGTTCTAAACAGGGGACTTGTGAATCATTTGGCTGTTGTGTGCACCAGGGCCCAGAAAGGGGGCCAAGGTGATAGCCCAGAAACAGGAGAGGAAGCTATTTCAGCGGTCTTGGAGAAGAGAGGGCCCATTTTGTTAGTTGAGATAATGAGTGTAGCTTAACACTTGATACATTTTAGAAGGAATCCTGCAAGATTTATTAATAGGTTGGTTGGGCAGAAAAATGGGGGGTCAGGAATACCCCTTGACTTTTTATCACAACCATCTGGGGGATTGTGTCATTTTTGGAAATAGACAGGACTTGAGAGAGGAGGGTGGTGATTGATCAGTATTTCACATCTGCCGTGTTACTTCCACCAACTAGGCAGGTGGATGGGGATGTTTATTGGATGGTTGGATATGCAAATCTGGAATTAAAAAAAGTTTATCATTTTCCTATCATTATTTGGACTATTGCTTATTGTTTCAGTTAATATGCTCAGTGTAAATTTGGCTATTATGAGATTATGTAATTTAGGTCTAGATTTAAAAAAATATGAGACTGTTTGCTCAGTATTAAAATTATGACATTTCTAACTAATAAAAGGTATATGCTTAATCTTTGTTCCAAATTTTTTCACATAAAAATAATTCCTCACATAATGATGAATGAAAACCTCTACTATTTTTAATTTTTCTCAGGTATAAATTGATGTAAATGTATAACATTTCTTGTATAAAAAGGGGTATTTAGCTTTTTTTTTTTTTTTGTCTTTTTTACTTAAACAGAATACTTACTTGTTTCCTAAATACCACTTATTTGGCTCAGTCATGAGTTCCTTTTCTGAAAAATAAGACAGCCTTTGCTGTAGAGTACCTGTATTACATGCCTCTGTATCATGCTGAGACTGTGGAACTATTTTCACTGATTTTAGAAATTAGGCTCTTGTTTTATATAGTCATTTATATACACTGAGAAATTTCCGTTACTTGACTGTGCTGTTTGCTTTTTTCCTGTGTTCCCGTGGTTTGGCAATAGATTAGAGGTTGCATTTTCCACCATGTGGTACTAATTATCTAGGAACAATCTGATTTCCATTTATTTCGTTCACATGGCAGTGCTGCTTGTATTTATATTAGAAAAAGATTTTATTCTGCTCTCATAGCCTCATGAATGCCTCCAGAAGATTGTTCCATTATAAGATGTGGGCATAACAAGTTAAATCAAATTGTTCCTCTTGTTTCTTGTGTTTGGTTGGGTGCTTACATTTTACATTTCTGACTGTAGAAGCTTTTAACCCAATCAGACTCTTGGCAGGAATGCAAATGAATAAAATTGTAGTCCTCGGGAATATCAGACATTCTACTGCTGAGTACCATGAATGTCTTCCTTTCAATTAAACCCGGTGTCAGATAAAATTCTACCTTCATATAATAACTGTGGAGCCACTGATTAGACTTAATAGGTCAATTATAACCTAAAATGTGCATTTCATTGTGGATAAACAAACGAGCCTTTTTCCCTCTGGTTTTTTCTCAGCTACCATTGAAGTCAGGTTGGGCAAGGACAGACTGAAACTCTCAATTATACAATCAAATGTGAATTTTTAAACAAAGGCAAAAATTTTAAACATGAACATTGGTTCAAGATCATTTGGAACCCACAAAAAATGATTAGCAGTCCACAACTTCACTTTCATAATTGTTAGTTGCATTAAAAGAGAATTCTACAAAGGTCAACACTAAGGGGAAGATACAATATGTCTCCATCCCAGTTCCAACTGGGAATACCTGGTCAAGCCCACTAGCCTCATCTTGTTTCCGTTTTCCTTTTTGTGATAAGCTAACAATCAGACACATTTAACTTTCCAGATTCTTGTCAGAACTATAAGATAATAGGTCGCACCACTAAGGGAACAATATAAACCAACTATGGATGGAGGAATCTGAAAAAAATATATTTCGCATGTTTAAGTTCTAGGTGAGAGAAGTCATTACCTTTAAATCTTATATAAAAGTGATGTTGAGAATGTTCCTTAACAATGAACTTTAAAGGTATAAACCAGCATAGTAACCGAGAAAAGATCATAGGCGTCCTCAAACTATGGCCTGTGGGCCACATGCAGCCCACCAAGGACATTTATCCGGCCATCCGGGTGTTTTTGCACCGCTGCCTGTCCTGCTTAGCAACCGACTAGTCCCAGGGCCCACAGTCCGGCCCACCAATGGGACAGTGAACTGGCCCCCTCTTTAAAAAGTTTGAGGACCCCTGTGCTAGAACATTTTACATTACCATTATCCTGCTCTGTCTTTATTTTTTTCTTTATTAAATCATAACTATGTACATCAATGTGTTTATGGGGTGCGATGTGCTGATTCGATGTACATTGAGGAATGCTTACATCCAACTGATCAACATGACCAACTCCTTGCTTACTTATTTGTTGTGATAAGACATTTATACTCTATTCTTAATAGTTTTGAAATGTCTCATTGCATTGTGCAAGCTAGGGGAGGTCTCCCCAAATACCCTCCCATGGGAGACCGCCCTGTTATTTTTATATGCCAGGCTTTAAATAGAAAAATTTAATTTGGCTCGGCGCCTGTGGCTCAATTGGCTAAGGCGCCAGCCACGTACACCTAAGGTGGCAGGTTCGAATCCCCAGCCCGGCCCGCCAAACAACAATGATGGCTGCAACCAAAAAATGCCGGGCGTTGTGGCGGGTGCCTGTGGTCCCAGCTACTTGGGAGGCGGAGGCAGGAGATTCGCTTGAGCCCAGGAGTTGGAGGTTGCTATGAGCTGTGATGCCATGGCACTCTACCCAGGGGGATAGCTTGAGGCTCCATCTCAAAAAAAAAAAAAAAAGAAAAATTTAATTTAAAATATAGATTTCAAGAACTTAATTCTAAATTGAATTTGATCCTGTATTGGTTTAATAATGAGGATCAATCACATTTGAATTTTTAAAGTTGTTGTATTTTTTAAGAGTCTTTGGATGTTTATATTGCCAATACAATTAACAGCACAAAATAAAATATCAGTATCATTCTAATAATTCTATACATATTATTACAGAACTGTTTAATCTTTCATGCAGTGTTTTGTTATTGTTTAAATGTATTCAGTATCTATTGATGGGAGTCAAATACTTTTATGGCATTTTTATCATGTTATATTTATGTAAAATGTAAAGTTGAAATATTCACCATTGCGGAGATGCACCAAGCTAGTACTTATGCAAAGAAATTGCTACAAAAATTCAGCAACAACAAATCTTAAATATGAATATTTGTTATTAATATATCCTAGTAACTTAATAACTTCTGCCTAAACGTAAATAATTGTTGCACACAGAATTCCCCTTAGCATAATAACTCAGATACTATATTTGTTCCTAAAGATCAAGATACTTAGAATTATGAACACAAAGGAGTTGGTTAAACATTGATGCAGGCATTTGTGTAGGACAGTCCAACATATTTGACTCTGGCTCGGCGCTCAAGCACAGTATTGCACTGGCCACATACACTGGAGCTGGCAGGTTGGAACCCAGTCCAGGCCAGCTAAACAACAATGACAACTGCAACAAAAAATAGCTGGGGTGCAGCACCTGTGGCCCAAAGGAGTAGAGCACCAGCCCCATATGCCGGAGGTGGTGGGTTCAAACCCAGTCCTGGCCAAAAACTGCAAAAAAAAAAAAAAAAAAAAAGTAGCTGGGCATTGTGGCAGATGCCTGTAGTCCCAGCTATTTGGGGGACTGAGGCAAGAGAATTTGCTTAAGCCTAAGAGCTTGAGGTTGCTGTGAGTTGTGATGCCACAGCACTCTACCCAGGGCAACATAGTGAGACTCTGTCTCAAAAAAAACAAGAAATAAAAAAATGATTCTTCTGTTGACTGAAAACAAAATTATCAACCTGATTTTTATCTAAATACTGCAATTCATTTAAAATATACATCCTTGGCAGATTAAAAATAGAATCTTAAAAAAGACTAGAGCCCTTAACCTTGAGTGCCTAAAGGGTCACTAAGTGTCACTCAGACACTTTAGCTATATGTTCATATCCTTATTCAATAGG
The DNA here is from genome assembly GCA_963574575.1 of Galagoides demidoff. Classification (NCBI taxonomy): domain Eukaryota; kingdom Metazoa; phylum Chordata; class Mammalia; order Primates; family Galagidae; genus Galagoides; species Galagoides demidoff. The sequence goes on along the minus strand of CAUYQV010159069.1, from coordinate 15,486 downwards.
CTAACAGTTTGACTAGATGCAAGCATTAAATATGCCCACACATTTAAATATGCTGAGCTTAGATTTTATTTTTATAAGGAATCACAGAACATGTAATTTCTTGATCTAAATTATTTCTAGATTAGGAATCACAAACTCGAATGTCACCATGGCCTAAGCTCTGACATCAATGTGTGAAATGGACACACAGTGATGAGCTGCCCGGTGGACACTAACTTGATAGACACAGCACATGGTTCACACCAGTCAGTTAATTTTCGTGCAAGTTTGTGGTCCCACTTTCTAGATTTTTTTACCTTCTCAAAAAAAAAAAAAAAAAACCCTGGATTTTAATGTGCAATCCCTTTTTGTTTATTTGTTTTTAACTTTTCTAATTTTTATGTTTTATCATATATGTTTATTGTACATATTTTTGGAGTACATGTGATATTTTGATACCTGTATACCAGGTGTGATGCTCAAATCAGAGTAACTGGGATATCCATTGCCTCGAATATTATCTTTTCTTTGTGTAGGGAACATCTGCAAGAAACTAATACTTTAAAATACCCATGTGATCTACAGAAAGGTCCGATTACTTCAGATTACTAATGATCCAGCTGAGACCTGTGAGAGATAGCATTTGACCCTTAAACTTGACATACCCAAACTATTGACATTATCAGATATCCCTGCATCTTGAAAGTGAAATGCCCTCTTACTTGTGGTATTTGAACACTTCATTACTTTTATATTACATACCTTCTTCATTTTTGTAAGTGTACCTTCCCAGAGAAAGTAGGACTATTATGATGAAAACACTAGAGCACGTTCAAGTCCAGTAATGTTGAACTTCAGCTTGCCTTGAGACACCTGGTAAAAGGTTTTTCAGTCAATATATGCCATAAAACAATGTGGAGTATTTCCATTTATTTGTTAGGCTGGATAATATGAAAGAACGCCTCCAATTAGTATCCACTTGTGGTTTACTCAGTACCAAAACCTTTATCAATTTACAGTTTAAATTCTAAAGTACTCTGGTATAAATTAGATAAAAAATATTAATTGACAATAAGGTCTATATATTTTGGGAAAATGGAATGCTGTCACATGGAGCTTAAATATCTAACCAATAATTAAGTACGAAGTAGCCACCAATACGCAATTATACAGCAAACTATATGGGACAAAAATTATAGACATACATAAATAGTTGGAGATATGTCACTGTGGAGGGTAAATAGGAAAATCAACAATTATGTAACTGCAAATGCATGCTCATAGAGTGATATTAATAATGATATCTGAGCAACTCAGACCATTAGAGCTTTGGCTTCCACACGGAAGCTTTCCCTTATCTAGGTCTTCCTTTACACTATTTATTTCTCCTCTCTTCTTCTAAAAATGTGTGAAGAGGTGGCTTCTATCTTAAGAATGTCTCTCAGATTTGTGGTCTTTTGGATTCTAATTTAAGTTGCTGCCTTTTTCAATGAGAGTTATCAAAAGTCATATTTTTGTTGGTTGCCTGAATTTCCTATTAGTGTTGAAAAATTTCTGAAGTGTGATTTGTAGCTGAGGAATGCAACTTGAAGCCAATATCCCAGATGTGATCTTTCAGGCTCAATCATAGGCAGTTACAAAGGCTTTGCCTGGCAAACCTTAGGGGTGGGAACTTCTCTCCCCACGCTAGATTTGGTGCAGTTCAGAGGAAATGAGTCCAGCGCTCAGCCCCCCAGCCGGTCATGCTGTCATGCACATCTGCGTTCCTAGCCCAGGAACCTCCATCCAGGGGACTTCTTATTGAGGGCCTCTCTTACATGCCTCTGCCAACACCACTGTATTCGGGGGGCTTGGAGAAATTTTCTTCACTATGACTCAGAATCCATACTTTTCTACTCCTAACCCCTCCCTTTTCCTGCCCTCTAGCCTCTTTTCCAAAAATAAAAAAATAAAAAAAACTTTAGAAACCTTTTATTCAATGCTCCCTCAGCAATGACACAACGTACCCCACTTCTCCAGTGATACATGTATATCTGACCTTTGTCCACTGCCATTCCATGGGGGAAATGGAACGCTGATGGAGCAGGTGCCTTCTTTCCGGCCTCTTGTTAATACAGTGAGTGACTAAAGGCTTAATTATGGTTTTCACTTAGCTTGTTGTTTGAGCACTCTGACATCTGGCAGCTCAACCCTGTTCAGCTCAGCTCTTGACGGTAGCTTTCCACACTGAGACAGAAAGAGTTTCTCAGAGTCATCCCAAGACCGAGGCTCAGACACAGGACAGTATACTCCTTGCTTATTATTTATTATCTCTCTGATTTACTTGGGAGGCTTGACCACTGCCTCTTTTCACCCCAGAAAAATCCCACCATTTGGAACTCACTACCTCTAGAAAGAGCATGTTGACTTTTGAATCTGCTCCTTACCTTGTACAGGAATGAGCCACAAAGAATCTATGGCCCATAATGCCCATGTTTATTATACTAAAGACATAAGATTGCTACCGATACTTCAAAAGAAAGTTTCAAGGATTAAATTTAAAATACATGTTGCAACATTTTTGGAAAATGCTCCAAAGCTGTAACGTTATTTACAAGAGTTAATAATACTCCAGTTCAATGACTGTTTGCCCATCGCTACCCTTCCTTTTCCCATCTCATTACATGGAACCGTCTCCAAACTAAATCTTCCAGCTTTCCTTATTTTCCTCTCCACTTTCTTCTCAAGTCCTAATGAATGCCATATTTTATTTAAGATATCTAAAAATGTAATTATTTCAGTGAAAATTGATCAAATAATCCAGAGTGTGAATACTATCACATAGGAAAATCAAGTCTAAGCTTATGTTTTAATTTCCGTAATTATAAAATGATCTTATCATTTTAAGAACATACCATTTTACAAAGAAATTTTCACGTGTACTTTTTCCTTTTGTCCATGCCTCCTTTCCTTTTCTTAGTATCTCTCTCTGTCATTCCTTTACAGCTGCGGCACACACTGTCTGATCATGAGCAACACGGGTTTCAGAGATGTTCATCCTCTTTCTGGCGTAGTAGTGATGATTCATCTCCCTGTCTCAATATCTCTTCCATCTCTGTCACTCCTGTCAACTCGCCTGATTCCAGACTATCATTGGGATTGTTAATACCACCACCTTCTAAATGTGGCCTCCCCAAGCCATTCAGTGAGAGCAGCGTCCCAAGACCTCATGTAATTTTCTAAGCAGAAAATTCGTTTAATTATCCTACTTATTTTTTTTTTATTTCTGCCAAAATTTACCCTTTATGTAATCAAAAGGTACCTATATCTTGAATCGAGGTGATGTGATCTGGAGACTTTTTGTGTCATTTTTTTTTCCCCCTTTGGTTACCTGATCTCAGAAAGTTTCAAGTGAAGGGTGGTGATAGTGTAGAAATCTATAGAAAGACAACATAGGACAGGTATTTCAAAGTATCCCACAGATAACGGCAATTACTTACATCATGGGTGACAATGATAAAAGCATTTTCATTAGAGTTTAGAGAAGTCTAATTAGTAAAAGTTAAAACTGAATGAAGTAGAAGTTCAGACAAAAAGTGTAGCGTCTCCTTCAAAGAACTCAGCCTTGAAGGGAAGAGAAAGGGAGATGAGAAGCTGGAGGAATAAAGAAAGAAGGACGGGGTAAAGATGTTGTTTCATTTGTTTTGCTTTTAATGACAGCCAAGACCAGAGCATGCTTAGATGCTAAGAGGAGAAACATAAAAGGCAGAGGGGGTAGCGGGATGAGTAGGACTGATAAGGGAAACAGTCTTCCTGAATGAAAGAGATAAGGAATACAGGAAACAAATTGTTGAAAAGAAATTACAGTGATTTTCTTGCATGGAAAGAAATATATGTTAACAATGGTTTTTACTGAATAGCAAATCCATTACTCTTTACACACAGCCTTATTTTTCTTCATCAACTGCACCACCCATGAATCAGAAAATTTAGTGTATTCTAGGAACCCTAATTTTATATGAACCATTCTACGCAACTCTGTCCAAGTTCTTACAGGAAAAGCACATTTTCTCACTATTCCCCTCAAAAGGGGAATTTTCTTTGTTTTATTCCTGATCAGATCAGACGGTTCTCCAATATATATAGAATCCTGTTTGACAAAGTGATGAATATCTGATTTTTACATTACTTCTTGGCTATATTTTTGTAAGATTTTCAGTTTTCTCCTCCTGTATTTGTTCATTCCTGGCTCAGACTATACCAGATAAGGCAATGATTTGGGTGGTAGATGCTGATTATTAATTTATTTTACAAAGTAGCTATTTATTGTAGAAAACTTGATAAAATCTTCAGACTAAAATATACTGCAATGAATATAAGTTGGTTGTAATTGTAGTTATAAAATACAAGTTAAAATATACTCTATTCTTGAAAAGATAAAAAAATTGACCTCAGTTGCATTGGAATGTTTATATTTAAGGAGGTAGGTAACTTACATTATTCCTGTTTAAAACTTATAATCTTATGCAAAGAAAATTGCATAAGAAAAAAACAGAAATCACATTTTACAAAGTTTCTAACATTTCCAATTCTCTGATACAAAGGGAAGTTAATTCTAGTTATACAAAAAAATTGAGCATGTCTTGTATACCCATCTAAATAGTATCATCACCATTTTTGCCATCATTTTTGAGAAGAATTTTGTAGAAATAGTCTATTGTCTTCTTATTAGTGAGCATTTTGCATACCTAGTGGAATGATAAGAAACTACAAATGATTAGTTTTATGTACAAAGTGGCAAGTTCATATGATCCGTCTGAATTTGTGGTTTGTACTATATTTTATACGTACATGGAATATTTAGCATTACAGTGTATCCACATGAAATACTAATCTAACTCAGATTATTTTCATTGCAGGCAGGCAGTGTGACACCTAAGTCACCGTCCACTGACATCTTTGATATGATTCCATTTTCTCCCATATCACACCAGTCTTCAATACCTACCCGCAATGGCTCACAGCCACCTCCAGTACCGAGCAGATCTGCTGAGATTAGTAAGATTTCTGTACAAATCAATATTCATTGCTATAGTTTAAATGTTTAATGAATACTTGTGGAAAACCATATACCTTAACGAGTTTAATTATCAAAGTATTATGTACTATGGGCCAAACTAGTTAATTCTATTTTACATCATATGTAGGTTTTTAAGTAAGAAATGTCCTATTTCCTTAAGCACTCAGTTTCACAGTTGGTATCTCCGACATTTCTCTTTGACGCTTCTTGGTTTTGTTTGGTTTTGTTTTTTATTGTGAAGGCACATCTTCATTCTTTCAAAGGCATGTTTTGGTTTTGAAATTTTTTGTCTTTCAAATTTTTTTCTTTTAGAGTAATGTTTGAAACCATGAATAAGTCAAAATCCCATGTTATTTTTGAGTACGAGTTCCATCGTGGAACCAGGGAGGCAGAGACAGCTGGAAATATCAACAAAATGTTTGGGAAGGATGTGGCTAATGGATGCACAGTACTTCAGTAGTTTGAAGCTGGAGATTTTAATCTTGAAAATGAGCTGCGTGGGGGAACTGACCCCAAGGTGGATAATGATGAGCCAAAACCTGTACTGGAAGAGAAGCCATCTCAACCTATGAGTGAATTAGCAGCAAGGTTTGATGTTAGTGTTCCAACAATATTCGAGCCGTTGAAACAAATCAGCCAGGTCAAGGAGCTGGATGCTCTGCAGATAATTCTGTATGAATTAAAAGAGCATCCGAAGAGAAATCATCTTGAAGCTTGCCTTTCTTTGCTGTCTCGACATAAAGGCAAACCTTTTCTACACCGTATTGTTACATCTGATGAATATGAATTCTTTTTGACTATCACGGGTGTTTGGCATCATGGTGGATAAAAATGAAGTGCTGAACCACAGTCCAAAGCCAAATATTCATCAGAAAAATTTAATGGTGCCTGTTTGGTGGTCCAGCCCTGGTATTATCTGTCCACTAAGCAGCAGTCCTCAAACTTTTAAAACAGAGGGCCAGTTCACTGTCCCCCAGACCATTGGAGGGCCGGACTGCGGGGCCCGGGATGAGTCAGCTGCTAAGCAGGACAGGCAGCAGCAGCAAAAACACCCAGCGGGCCGGATAAATGTCCTAGGCGGGCTGCATGTGGCCCGTGGGCCGTAGTTTGAGGACGCCTGTACTACAGCTTCCTGAAACCTGGTTAGTTGATTACAGCAGATTTCTGCTGCCACTAACTGGATGAAATAGTGAGGATGCTTGCGATCAGGCAGCTGAGATTGGTCAATAGATACAGGCCACCACCACTATCACCCCTAACCCCGAAAACAATACTTGGCCATATGTCACACAAACAATGGTGCTGAAACTACAGAGGCTGGACTAGGATACTCACTGTCATCCACCATATTCTCTAGACCTTCACCAGCTGACTACCAGTTCTTCCAGGCCTCGGACCACTTCTGGCAAGGAAAAATACTCAATTCTCAACAAACTTTGGAAAATGCCTTTTTCTATGTGACCTCCACTTGCTCTTCAGACATTGTTGCTGCTGGTATAAATAAGCTACAGTTACATTGGCAGAGCTGTGTCCATATTGGAGGCACATACTTTGATTAATTATACGGCTCATTTGGAATGTAATAAACTAAGCTTTTGATTCGAAATCGGACATTTCATATTTAATGACCTAATACTTCAAAGTATACTGCTAAATTTATTTGTACTTACAACTTGAACCTATTACATGAACAATAATTTTTGGTGCAGGTTTATTAACCTAATAATACAAAACATTTAATTATATATTTATTGTTTGTGGGGGTCATATTTTTAATATTTTACTTTAATCATTAATCCAATCATAGCTGGTAGTAATCATTTTAATTTTTGTTGATGCATTTAATAGAGCTGATTTAAATATTTTTGTTATCATAGAGTGCATTGATATTGTTAGTTGAAGACATACATAAGTTATATGGAGTTATTTATTTATTTGGATTTATTTATTTATAAACACTACACAAGGGGTTTTTTATTCGATATATTAAATGCCAAAAAGTCACTGCTTTGCTGTTTTATCTTTAAAATATCTTTAAGGAAAAAGCCTCTTTCAGATGAATTTAGAAAGCAGGTAACAAATGGTTGGCTGTATATTGATCAGTTCCTTGTCAAGAAACCAAAAGAATAATCCTCAGTGGCCCTGAATCAGTCCTGTGTCCAAAGGGAACCTGAAGGAAAGAGTTTAGCGCATTCTGCCTTATTGCACACTCCCTGGTAAACATTGAGGCTTTGAGTACACGTCAGTGCCTTTAGTTTATCCCCCACCCCATGGAATTTAGTAACATACAGTGCTCATGCTATGGATTCACTACATTTTAGAGGACTAATTTGTAAATACAAACTAATGACATTGGGGACTTTGAAAAGTAGCTTATAAAAATATTTCATTCGGGCAGCAACTGTGGCTCAAAGGAGTAGAGCACCAACCCCATATGCCGGAGGTGGCGGGTTTAAACCCAGCCCTGGCCAAAAAAATCATTCCATAAAGTGAAATATATTTTTAATCCCTGTGAATTATTTTGTGCCAATGCAAAATAATTTTTTTTCAAGTAAATAATCCATAATATGCACATCATAATTTTTAAATTATGTTTTTAAAATGTTGCTAATACCTTGATATTATAATGGGATAGTTCTTGTCCTCATGAATGTCCCCATCTCTCTCTCTTTTATCCCTTTCTCTTGTACCCTTTCACCAATTCAGCCATTAATCTGTTTATTTAATGAGCATGTGCTTCCCACATCCACTTAGACGTGGATTATATGCTTATATTTTTTCTCAGGTACACATATTTCACTGATATATCCAGGTATCACACACAACTTAGGAACACACTTCTTTACACTATCTAAACCTTTTTTTGCAATTAAAATTATTTTACTTACATGTAGAACTGTGGAGTAATCTCATTGCCTATGCCTTAAATAAGACATTTGTTTTGTTAATAATTTTAGTAATGTACACTTACATCTATAGAATGTTCTAAATATTTTAGAAGTTTTGAAATTGATGAATGAAAATTATATCTACTTATGGCGTACATCATGATGTTTTGACATGTGTATACAATGTCAAAATCAAGATAATTAACATATGCTTACCTTACACACTTACAATTTTTTGTGGTTGAGAACACTGATAATCTACTTTTTAGTAATTTTCAAGTATAAAATATGTTGTTATTAACTATAGTCACTATAATGTACCATAGTTCTGCTGACATGCTGGAATTTGAAATATACATTAGCAATGTAGCTACAGTGAAAGATTTTCGTTACTACGAAATCATTATCATTGAAATACATATTGTGAAGAATGAATGAATAGAAGAGTGAAATATAAATTGAGAAGAATGAAAAAATCTAGAAGGAATACTCTATCAGAATGATGCTTAAAAGTTCAAAGTAAATTATAGTTCAATATTTTAGAATAACCATTTTTAATATGGAAAACTGGCAGCAGAGAAGGGGGAAATAATGAGTTCTCTTTTAGATACTGATGAGTTCAGAATCATCAAGTTCCAATTTCCTAGTTTGGAAAATCTAGGTAAAGAAGGTTAAACAGGTTTAAGTGATTTATTAGTGAGAAACCAAAGTAACACCTTAATAGATTTTTATTATCTACATGTATCTGAGGATCAAAATTTAGTAAGGATGGATGGATACGAGTTAGCTAGGTAACAGATATATATCTAGATATCTGTCTGTATATGTCTATTTATTTATTTGCCTATACCAACCACTTAAGGACAGGTCGTTTATGGCATTTAAATAGTGAGATTGTCTAAAAGTCTAAACCAGTGGGGATTCAGTGACAGGACTTTTTCTTAATTATCTACTAAGAACATAAAAGTAAAAACCCACATGTTGCTTTTTATTTCTCTCTTTAGTGCCTAAGAATCTTAATAGTTCTCCAGAACATATTTTTGATCCTCTATTTCTCACTTCCATGAATATTGTATCTTTCATTTGAATAAATTACAGACTTTAATTTGTTTAATAACTCCCTGATTGGCTCAAATTCCGTAAAGGAACCACCCTGGCATTTTTATTCCCTACTTTAAATGTTGCCATTTAAAAATGTGTTGGATATAATATGTGCCCAATAAATATTTCCTACATAAAGGAAAGAATGAGTGAAGAACCATCTATTACCTTTTCCTCTTTCACTTCTGCATCAGACTCAGCTAATTTTAAGGTTAGTAATTACATAGCAAGCTTTATTCATGGGAATTGACCTTACAGGATATTATGAACTTTATATCAACCTGAGCTGAGCATAACACCAAAGAGCTATATAATGTTTATTAACTTGCATAGCTGTAACATATTTCCTAAAAATATAGTGTAGTTGTTTCTTACCTTGGAGAGGAGTTGTGGACTCCCAAAAATATGATGAAAGTTAGGAAACTTCACAGAATAACACAGCATGCTTACTATAACAAAATTTTGCATTGCATTTCAGGAATGTCAAGGACTCCTTTAAGCCCATCTGAAATCCAGAGTTGTTCTTGAGTCCCAATCTGAGACTACCTAAGTAATGAAAATGTTTATCTTCCTGATCAACAATCCCTTCCCTTCATTAGGTCATTTTTTTTTTAAACAAACACCTACTGTGTGAAAAGTACTGTTCAGTAAGTTTGTACTGTGGAAAACAGGACACAACTCCAAAGAAAAGTCCCTCTGATTCTTTAAGTTTTGATGCATTGCCTGAGCAGTGCTAACCGGAGGGAAATAAATAACAGCACTAGTAATACTCATCCCTTATATGTAAGGTAGCAGTAAATTCCCTTTTGATTGGGACAGTCCTAGATTATTGCTTTTGTCCCAGTGTAACTATTGGGAGTTCTGTTTTTAACTTTTAAAAGTCTATGTATATGGATGATAAATTTTATGTTTCTCTCCTTTATGCAACACTTACCAGCCCCAGGAACTTCACAGCATTTCACATTTATTAGCACATATAATACAAATTTCTGGAAAAAAGTAACAGTTGTAACTAGAAAAGTGAGGCTTCTTCATAATGGGAGAACAGAGTAATTTTAAAGGATATTGTAGAAATTCAGTAGCATGACTAGAGGCAGTGGCTCACGCCTCTAATCCTACAACTTTGGGAGGCCAAGTCGACTGGATTGCCTGAGTTCACAGGTTTGAGACCAGCCTGAGCCAAGGTGAGACCTCATCTCTAAAAATAGCCAGTCATTGTGGTGGGCACCTGTAGTCCCAGCTACTTGAGAGGCTGAGGCAAGAGAATCACTTGAGCCCAAGAGTTTGAGGTTGGTCTGAGCTATGACGCCATAGTACTCTGCCCAGGGGAACAGACTGAGATTCTGTCTCAAAAAGAAAAAAAAGGAAATTCAGTAGCTAAATATTTTTTGTATAGCACTAAGTTTAGAGAAGGTAAAGTTCTCTGCAAAACTGAGGTATAAATATGGTATCAATACCCATTCTCACATATAATTTCTCCTATTATTTTTGCATTTGAATTGATTCAGAGGGAAAAAGTTCTTATTCTTTTTAATTTTTAAAATTTTAATAGGCTACAGTTCATCAACTATAAGCATCAGCTTTACCTTTAATGCTTCTTTACTGAAAGAAAGCAGTTCACGCTTTAGAATATTTGTACAGAAAGCTCCTTTAATACTGAATTTCTACCATTTTTAATAAAGAAATTTATTTCTGGGATAGAAGGCATTTTTAAAGAACCCCATTGTGGTTATTTAGGAAGGTTATATGATTATATAGTACATGAGATGATGTGCCTTAAGTTTTTTTCTGGATTAAAAGTGAGATAATAGTACATGAACTCTGAGTACAGCTATGTGCTAATCTACTCAGTCCTAAATATTATTTTACTGTGGTGTGGCAAGTTGTCAATATGGAGATAGGTAAGGCCTACTGTGTATTATATTTATTTTAGCAAATTTAAATTCCTTTGGTAAAAAAGTGTTATATTAACTATAAAATATTTGGTGAATTAGATATTGAGAAATCTTTGTTTAAAGAACCTCTCTGAATAATAATTCTTTACAATCATCCAGTTTTTAGTGTAATAAAGTAAATCTTTTTTCTAATTAGTGTTTAACTGGTCTAATCTCAGGAAAGCTCAATATGAAATATAAATGTAGATGGAAGCTCATTTCATAATGTACATATTTATGTATGTAATGCTGCCTTTGAAATCTAACTCACTTCGGCTCGTGTCTCATCAGATTTTCATTTAATAAATTATGTTCTTCCTTTCAGAACGAGATCTTTTTGGAGCAGAACCGTTTGACCCATTTAACTGTGGAGCAGGAGATTTCCCTCCAGATATTCAATCAAAATTAGATGAGATGCAGGTGACTGTTTTAACTGATTGGCCCATAAAAGGTTTATTTATTTTTAATCCAGGACAAAGAAAATGTTACATACTAAACTACCCTTTCTCGATTGTTACTCTAAAAGCTTACTTTAAACAATTACTTTTCTAATATTTATTCAGTACTTAAAATTCTCTTACATTTCCTACGTATGCTAAGAAAAAGTCTTTTTTCCCTCCATGGTTCAATTTACAGCAACAGCAATTATTTTATTTTTTACAAAATGACATGAATGTTAATGGTTCATTGTTTTGGAATTCATACTTAAAAGGTCAGCACGCTAGATTTATATGATTTGATCTCACCCTTAACAATTATGAAATTCAAAATTTTAATGGGTAGATGAGGGAAAATCTTTGTCAGAGTAAAATCATTCTCTCTGAAAAGAAGCATTGTCGTTGTAGTTCATAACTTCTGGGCTTTTATTGAAAAAGCAGACACCCAGTGACAACTTCTTTAGGAATGTAGTCCAGTTGGGTTTTCATTTCTCTCTCTCCTTTTATTTTTGAATTTTAAGTTGGTCTTGAAGTTTGAAGAAAATGGTTTTAAACACTGAATACAATGGGCCATGATTTTAAAATATTTTCAGAACCACTAGAATAAAGTCTTCTCTTTATGTCTGCCCTTTACATTTTACTTAAGCTATTCTATCCCATTTTTCATCAAAAAGTTCGTATGTGGTAGAATCCAGATAGACACCAATTATATGAAGCTGATTGAGACGAGACCAGGAAGACACTAAAGTCAGATGAAGGAGGTATTTCTGTTTATGGAATGCATTTACTGCCCATGCTTTGCTTCCTGGAAAAAAAAATTAGTGGATTACCTCTGATCTATTACTGGTAATTACACTCTTCCTTGCAAAGATATTATAAATGGCTCTGTCATTTTAGACTGCAGCCATGTAGTAGTCTTATTTTCTGAACATTATGTGACTTTTTTTGCTGTTCTTAATATAACATGCCTGAATTTTAAAAGTTGAATTATTTAACATATGAGGCTTTCAAAGAATATGTTAAATAGTATTTCTCAAGTTGAGTAATCCTTTTACATGAAAAATTATTTTAGATCCTTAATATTAAATTATTATTATTATAATCTTTATGCAATATTTTCCAAAAGTTATAAACATTTATCTTTATGATTTTTATACTATTATGAATTCAAGATTATATATTAAATAAAAGCAAAACTATAACACCAGTAAAATTCAAATTAAAGGCTCAGTGCCTGTGGCTCAAGTGGCTAAGGCGCCAGCCACACACACCTAAGGTGGCTGGTTTGAATCCAGCCTGGGCCCACCAAACAACAATGACGGCTGTAACCAGAAATAGCCAGGCGTTGTGGTAGGCACCTGTGGTCCCAGCTACTTGGGAGGCTGAGGCAGGGGACTTGCTTGAGCCCAGGAGTTGGAGGTTGCTGTGAGCTGTGATGCCATAGCACTCTACCCAGGGTGACAGCTTGAGGCTCTGTCTAAAAAAAAAAAAATCGAATTAAAAAGTTATACAAGATGGATGATGTTATTTGGGTGAAACTAAAACCACCATATCAAATTTCTGTTTCTTTCCACATATATCATGTCTCATGACATGGTTTTTCATCTTCTTTTCTGTATCTCAAATACAACTTTCACTCAAATAATGCACGTTTATTTAATAAGAATTTTGTATTTCATATAAAATCAATTACTTTTTCAGTAGTTTTACAAAAGAACTTGCACGACTTGGGACTAATGCTTGTGCAGGAACAAGCGCAAACATGGGCCTGGAGTGGTAGTGCGTTCTCTTATGGCTCATGTGGTTCAGAAAGATTACTTTCTAAATATTTTTGAATTTTCTCAAAATTGAAACATTATTTCTCTGTAGTTTAAAAGAGATGCCTCCCTCTTCAGACTTTTGTAGGAAATAAATTTGAGAAACACCCTATTAGAATGATTTAATGATGTGTCAATGAAACAATTTTCAACTGTAGGTTTTTTATTGTTTTTATTGTTTCTAACATTTTCTTAATGTCTTTTTTTATTCTTTTCTGCTTTCATGGTGGGTAGCGCCAGAGATGGTTGGTATCATATTTTCACAATAATTTTGAACAACTTGCAATTCTTTATAGCTAAGACCTTAGTATTTTGCATGCGTTATTTAATAAATATTCAAATGGCAGTTTCATAGGGCTGTGTCTGTTTATTAGTTGAGTCTGAAGAGGTTACATAATGATACTTTAAGATTTTTATGCCTTAGTCACTTTTCCATTGTCCCCTTTATTGCTTATCCATTTCTTTCAGTTCAGCATTTACTTGCAAAATCACTTTAGCTAAAGTAAAATAATATTTTCTTTATCTAAAGTCTATGATGACTTTTATTATTAATCTTGCTATCCTAATAAATCTAAAGCACACATTCAGCTCCCATATTTATCTTTGCATATCACATAAAAACTCAATACGTATAATGTGCTGTGAATTATATATAAGTTTAGTGAGATACTTAGTTTTCGTCTTTCATTTACACAGGATTGTAACTAATTTATTTCCAGGGGCATTAAATTATTAAGTTTGAATCACAGATGTATCTCATGCATATAAGAATTTAAGCAGAAGTATTAAGCCATATTTTATTGTAAATAAAAAAATTAGATGTGTATTTGAAATCAATGATGTATTTATCTGATGTGACATAATATAAATTGCTTGGTACATATTCCCACCAGGCAAATCAAGGAAATCATATTGATAGCCCAGAAGTCTACTTTGTGAGTTATAGTAATCTAATACATTTTAAAAAATGGCTAGTTAGTGCAAGATCAGAGAATTATGCAAAAATGGTAACCAGTCAACTGGTTAATAATCAGGGAGCATATCAGTATAGAGTTTACAGAAAACACCCAAATAGATTTAAAAAGTATTAGGCATTTTTTAAATGTTTGAACCCCAATTGAATATTCTTCATACTTTTGTATTGGAGAGAAAATTTTATAAGGAAAAGAAAATTATGGGCATATAGTCTTCTAAAGTTTTTTTTTTTATTTTCTTCTTAAAAAAATATAAATACATCACTATACATAATTAAAGCTAGTAGACAGCTGATTGGGAAACTTTGATATCAACAGGTAACATTTTTAAACACAGTATTTCCCAAAAGAAGACTACAAGTGGCTAACATCTATGTAGAAATGTTTTGCCTAATCAAAGTAAACAAATTAAAAAACTATAAATACCATTTTATTCATGCAAATTGGCTATTTTATTTTCTTACTAATGGTTAATACAAGTGAAAATATTATGAAAAAAGCACTCAATAATAGGTAGTCTGGGATTAGTTCATCTCATCCTTTTGAAGAGTAGTTGTTATTAATACTTTATTTTACTTGATATTAAAAACTTTAAAATAATCTATTCTGCAGAGGAAATAATTATAAATGTGCTAAATTTCTGTGCAAAAAAAACATTTAGTCAAACACATTCCTAATGCAAAATACAGAAAACAAACCACTGTAAAAAAAAATCAGTGGCATTTTATGAAGTCACAATAAATTAGTTTTATGGAAATTCAAAATAATACATAACATTCATTTTCTAAAGGAAGATAAAAAAGTATGTATATATGTAATATATGACATAATTAGAAAATTACATATATGTAAACATAATTAAATTATCATTAAAATTATTTTTTAAATCTATAGAGAAAAAGCTATATCTCAGCATTTTAATAGGTTTTGTATATTAATTGTTTTTCCTTCTTTGATATTCTTTTCTCTCTTTTTCAAAATGAAAAAAATGTAATTGAGCACAATATTTCATATGAAAAGCATATAATTTAGAACATTTTAGTTAATTATAAAATTATTCTTTTTGTGATATTAACTTATGATAATTTCCATTATTATACAAATTAAGTCAAACCTCATTTTCATCAGAGGTTTAAAGTTCAAGAGAATATGGCCAGCCATGTACACCTAAGGTGGCGGGTTCGAATCCCCAGCCCGGGCCCGCCAAACAACAATGATGGCTGCAACCAAAAAATGGCCGGGCGTTGTGGCGGGCACCTGTGGTCCCAGCTACTTGGGAGGCGGAGGCAGGAGACTC
>CAUYQV010159065.1:0-14464 GCA_963574575.1 Galagoides demidoff | reverse complement strand
GAGGGAGCAGGCCGTGCACAGGGCCAGGCCAAAAGAGAGGTCTGGATCCAGGAAGGGGGCCAGGGTGTTCGGACAGAGGGCGAGGGGGAGAGAGCTACAGAGACAGGGGAGTGGGACCCTATGGATGGGAGGTGTGAAGTCTGAGACCTGAGGTTGCCTCATGTTAGAAAGAAGGGATGCAAGGAGGAGCCAGGGGTGTGGTGGGAGCAGTTTGAGAAAGCCACAGCGGTGACTGCCTGGGGCTCTGCTGCCAGGCCGTGATGGAGGGGCTGAGATGGCTGACCGAGCAGTGGGGACCATGATAGGGGACAAAAGGCTGGCTTGGCTCAAGGAGACCAAAGGAGATGGATGGGAGACAAGGAGTGTAACGTGACCGACCACTTTGGGGAGTTCAGCTGTGAAGGGCAGAGACACATGGTGGTGTTTGGCAAGTGAGGTCAACTCAGGAGCAAAGGGTCTGTGCATTGTTTGGAGTGGTGGGGCGGGGGAGGGTTGCTGGACCCTTGGCCTCTCCACACCACCCGGGGCCACCCACAGGGACAGGAGGGGAATGCAGGTATGTAGCCTGGCATTGAAAGTGACACCCACAACTTTTCTCCAGCTACTTACTGCTGTGAAGGAGCAAGTGCAGAGCTATGAAGATGACGTCAACCAGGACTGAAGTCTCTCTTGGGAGGAGGCCAGGGGGTGGGTGAGGAATGAGGGAGTGACGATGGTGGTATCCCCTGGAGGCCACGCCAGGCAAGGAGGGGGTGGGCATGAGGCAGGAGGTGGATGCTGAGGCTGCAAGGGTCAGCGGATTGGAGGTCTTCATGAGCTTGGGAACTGGTGGAGCCCTGAGCTAGAAGACAGGGTATGCACCAGTAGGGTGGCCAGGGAAGGGCTGGGTTTGAGCGTGGGAATGCATGAGGGGGCAGGGGGAGACCAGGAGGAGAACTGGTCATGGATGTTGAAATCACCAAGATAGGAGAAAGGGGTGTTGGAGAGGGTGGCTATGATGCAGGGGAAAAGTCCTCTAGGAGTGCAGAAAATGAGGTAGAGGTGGTAGCTTGGTGGTCTCAACTAACTGCAACAAGGATGGTGGCAAGAGGGTTCTCTATTTTCATAGTTTATTGTTGAAAAACTATCCTTATCGTACAGCTAACAATATCATGACCTGGAATGGATCAGAATATCTCATGATCAGGGCGAATTAAAAAATTCTAAGGGAAATTAGCCCCTTGGCTTGGCGCCTGTGGCTAAATTGGCTAAGGCACCAGCCACGTACACCTAGGGTGGCAGGTTTGAATCCCCAGCCCGGGCCCGCCAAACAACAATGATGGCTGCTACCAAAAAATGGCCGGGTGCTGTCGTGGGCGCCTGTAGTCCCAGCTACTTGGGAGGCGGAGGCAGGAGACTCGCTTGAGCCCAGGAGTTTGAGGTTGCTATGAGCTGTGATGCCATGGCACTCTACCCAGGGGGATAGCTTGAGGCTCCGTCTCAAAAAAAAAAAAAAAAAAGAAATTAGCCCCTCAGGTTGACTGGGGGGAACTGGGTGACCTAACTCTCATCCTAGACCTGACTTTCCCAGGAACAGGCCGAGTGGAGAGACATGTGGACTGGCCTGGTGTTCTAGGGTGTGTGCTGCCTGCCTCCCCTGCTGTGTGGAACCTGGGGCCTCTGGTGGGGCACCCTCGAAAGTTCCTACAGCTGCAGCACGCTTTTATAAGAGGAGAGGCCAAGGAAACCATGAAACTCCACCCCCGAGGATGCTTTGCTGAAGGTAGAATGCTTGGGCCCAGAGCAGCCATCTGGGCGACAGCTTGGGAAAGAGGGGCCCTCCCGATGCCTCTGGTCTCCCTGGGATGACTGACTGCTGAGTTCTTGGAAGGTGGGAGCCCTCAGTCCGGGCCCTGCATTTCTGGCTCCTGTGCTGGGATCAGTTGGGCCTGACTCACACTTGGATGCCCACATCTGGCGGCAGGGAGCCAAGCCTGAGGAGGGGCTTCTAAACTGACGGTCTGTTGTGAGGTGGAGCGGAGAACACCGCCTCTGTGACATTTGGATGTATTCTTTAAGCTTTCCTCATGCTTTGGGCTTCCCTTGGAGAATGCAAACACCTGGCAGGATGCTGGGACCCGCCTGCATGCCTCTGGAAAGGGGGACATTTGAATCCTTCTACCGAGCCACTGCCTTCCCTCCTCCCACATCCACAAACACACCTGGGGTACAAACGCCAGAGGAGGGACAGCTGTGGCCGACTCTAAGCAAGGCCCGGGCCAGATGTGTAAACATGATACTTCTTGGAAAAAAAACAAAAAACAAAAAACCCAAAACCCAAGTCTCTATCTATTGACATAGCTTTATGGGAAATATTTCTGCTAAAGCACTCTTGCTTGTTTGTATTTAATCTGATGACTGTTTTAAACGGGAGCTTAAAAAAAAACAACCCCAAACACTCAGAGAATGTGCCCGTCTGCCTGTCTCTGGTGATGTTTTGATTCTTCTGGGAGAGGAAAATTGTTAAGAATTTTGGAAACCTTGAGAAAACTTGGGGGAGTGGAGAGGAATGTTGCTGCTCTTCAGTTGATGAGGTCATTTTTTTAGGATCTGAGATGTGACACTTGAGAAGAAAATAATCTCATGAACAGTTGGGCCCCTCCCCATGCCTCCCTCAGTAACAACTGGAAAGAAAAGCTGGGGGGATGGATGGATAGATAGATAGATAGATAGATAGATAGATAGATAGATAGATACTTGCTCTTCCTTTCCCTTAGATAAGTAGCTAAGAGAGCATGTGTTTTAATTTCCCCAACACTTTCTGGATACCATATTTAAAATTACATTTCTTCCCCATATTTTAGGAGCACCTGCTCTCCAGAGGATTCCAAGCCCCCAGAGTCACATACAGAAAGTTCTTGATCTGTCCTTAGGAGGAGGAGGAGGAGGGATTGTAGTTCTATTCTGAAGGAGGGAAACTGAGGCACAGAGATGGAAAATGCCCAAACCACATTGCTCGGTGGTGACTGCACTGGGGCCTGGAACCCCACCTACTTCTAGTTTCTTGCTGGGTACAGGTTGGGACTGATAGGGTATTGGGTGGTTAATATACATTTTCTTCCTATGGAAACAGCATTAGGACTCCAAATTTCATTGACCACAAACCTTTGGGGATGAGATGAGGATGTTATATGCAGGGAAAAATTTGCCACTTCTGATTTTAGTAGATGATCTGATGGATCATCAGAAAGCTTTAAAGCAGTGTTTGCAACACCAGCTGAATATGGAATCACTTAGGGAGCTTTGAAAAATATTGTTGTACTGGCCCCAACTCCAGAGATCCAGTTGAATGGGGAGGAGCCTGGGTATAGACATTTGCACAAACCCTTGTGGGACTCTGATGTTCCACTGAGGTTGACAGCCACCTTTATGGCCAGCTGCCTCCTGCTGCAGTCTATTGGAAGGATAGAATGTAGGGCTACTGTGAAGAGCTGGTACATTTATTTAACAAAGGCATAGTTTCCAAGAAATTTCTTGTTAACAGGACAAATTAAGAGCCAGGGAGCGTGAAAATAACTCCAGTAGTCCTTTCTGGTGCTGTCATGCAGTTGGAAGTCCTAGGTTTTATCTAAAATGCAAAATGCTTTTTTTCTTTTAATTCCCATGGGTGTGTGTCCTAAGCAGAGTGATCTTTGAGAGAGCAGTGATGGAGATGTGTAGGACTGGGATGAGAGTGTTCCCATTGACTTGGTGTCTTTTTCTAACATGTTTTTCTTTCTCTTTGCATTTTTCTTTCATTCTGCCTTCCCTCTTCACCATTCCCCCATCCCGTTTTTAAATCCCATTTCTTCATTTCTTCCTGCCCTTAAATCCATTTTCCTCCCCATCTTTGCTCATAGGAGGAAGCGCTCAATGGTGGACCACCCATGAAAGTCTTAACAGAAGAAGTGAGTTCACAGGAGGACTGTGGGGTGGTTGAGCATGGGGGACTTATTATATATTGCCCCTTATTTAAAACTATCTATCTATCTATCTATCTATCTATCTGTCTATCGGCCTCACTCTGTGCCTTGGATAGAGTACCATGGCGTCATAGTTCGCAGCAATCTCAAACTCTTGGGTTCAAATGATCTTGTCTCAGTCTCCAGAGTAGCTAGGACTACAGGCACTTGCCACAATGCCCAGGTAGTTTGTCTATTTTTAATAGAGATGGGGGTCTCACTCTTGTGAGGGGGTTAGGGTTAGGGTTGGTCTCAAGCTCCTGAGCTCAGGCAACCCACCTATCTCAGCCTCCCAGAGTGCTGGGTTTATGGATGTGAGCCACTGCACCTGGTCTAAAAATGTCTCTTTTTAATTATATGAGTGCTTTATGCATCGATTTTCCTGGCACACATGAATTCAAATACTACAATAAAATCTTCCTGAGTTTCCACTTCCTTCCACTCACTGCCTTACCCCTACCTCCCAAGGGAATTACTTGCTCTCCACTTTTCATGCATTTACTGACATATATGTGACTCAGAAAGATATTACTTCAAAAATCACATATTAACCGGTGGATATGTTGTTCAATAACTTGAATCTTTCACCTAACCACATGCCCTAGGGCTTCTTTCTGCATTTGTACGTCTACCATATTCTCTTTAATGGCTGCACGATTGTCCACAGTATGGATTTATTTAACCATTCACTTAATGGCAGGTTATTCAGGTTACTTCTAAATTTTCCTCTGGAAATACGTGATACTTGAGTGCATTCTGTGTAACAGATCTACTTCTGCGCAAATAAAAGTGTCTTTGTAGGTAGATGCTGAGCAGTAGGATTAATATCAATAACCATGACCAGATTGCTCTCCAAATGGTGGCTGTTCCATGATGCTTAGTGCCACCAGTGTATTGAGAGATCTTCTCATTTTAATTCCCATCCTCTTGGTTTCTAGTGAGATTGAACACTTTGAAATTGGATTACAGTTATTTTTAATAGGTTAAAATTTTATTTTATCCAAGCAGCAATTAGAAAAACAAATAATCAGAAAATAGAAAAAAATCCACCCTCATTTTATGACAAGAAATGTAATTTTTGTGGATTTTTCTTTATAGCCCTTTTATAAAGTTGTACTTTTAGCCTACATGTAAGTTTTATCTTGTTTATTTATGATCTCCAGACATTGTTTAGTGGTGGTTTTTAGCATAAAGCATAGTTGTTCAAATCTGTTCTTTTTCTGCCAGGTAATATTGCCTAAGTAGTTAAACATAATATAATTCAGGCTAACCTTTATTAATTCAGGCTCTGTTGTAGGCTCTAGGGGCAAAGCTATGAATAGGACAGCTATGATCTCTATCCTTTTAAGGCCTCATTTTTTGGAGGAGGGGAGGGAGACAATAGGCAGAGAAGGAAATGTGGTGTTAGGAGGTGATGTGTGCCTAAGTGAGGCAGGAGGTGAGTGGGCCAAGGACAGACTCAAGGAGACAGAGGAAGAAGAGGACATGAGCAGAGGACTGGCTGAATGGGATTACTCCTAGTGCCATGTGGGGAATCGAGGGATTCGTGGGGTAGGCAAGAGAGAAAGCAGGAGACCAGGCAGCTGCCTCATAGGTCTAGGGAGAGGCTATGGGGACTCAGACAGTGTGGTCACTGTGGAGGTGGTGAGATGCCATCATAGTCTAGGTATACTCTGAAGGCGCTGACACCATGCTTGACCCTAAGGAGTTTAGCCTGAGCAAATAGAAAGATTAGACTTTCTAGAAATAAGATATGAAGATCCTGGAAGGCAGCTTTGGGGAGCAAAGGTCAAGTGTTCAGTTTTGGACGTGAAAGGTTTAAGGCCATGTTTAGGCATCTTAATGGAGACATTGGTCTAGCCCTTCAGTGTGCAAAGTTTATGTCTAGAGGAGGGAAATGAACTGAAGATTTACATTTGTAAACAATCAGCATGATGGTGTTCTAAGCCCAAGAAGCGAGGAGAGGGTCAAAGATTGAGCTCTAAGTTAAGACATTGGGGAGATGAAGAGCAACTATCAAAGGAGACTGAAGGGTTTCTCACATGTTTAACTCCTTACCCCCACATAATTCTTTGAAGAAGATGCTCTTCTTATCGCCATTTTACAAGGGAAGAAATTAAAACACAGAGAGGTTGGGTAAGTTTCACAAGGTCACACAGCAAGAATGTGGCAAGACTGGGATTTGAAGACTGTGGCAAGACAGACAGGTGGTCTGTCTCCAGGTGCCTTCCACTTAATCTCTCTGCTTTTGGTAGATCTGTTTCTATTACAGGTGGAGAAGTGCAGTCTTAGGGATGAAGTGACTTGCCCAAGGTTATAGAGTAAGTGCCAGAATGGGGATAAAAACTCAGGATTCTCTGATTCAGGAACTCAAGCTTCTACTCCTTATGCTAAGCTGCCTCTACAATAGCAAAGTTGTTTGCTTTTTAAAGACAAGAACAAAATCTTTTCCCCCTCCCTCAGATCTCAGCTGTGAGCAGCATCCTGGCCCCTTACCACAATCTTTTCTAGAGTATACTGTGGATTGAAATTGAGCTGTCAGCCAGTTTCAGTCGAATTGCCCAGTGTTGTTTCTCCTCCCCTGATCAGTAAGCCCCAGTAAGTCCCCAGGATAAAGGCAGAAGCTGACAATCTCCTGTCTTTAGGCTGGCAGGATTCTAACTGGGCCCTGTGAGGCCACGAGGAAGCCACATCCCCCATCAGCCCCAGGTACCCACCTGGGGCAGGTTTTACAGAGACCATGACCCACCACATTCATCAGATGCTTTGCAGGTCCTCAAAATAACCCCCTTGATGGTTCTGACATGGCCTTGATTAAGAAGCCCTGGGTAAGGTGACCTTTCAAATAATTTTTTAATTTTGAAATCATTTCAAATATACATAGAAATTATAATAACAGTACAAAGAATGCCTGTATGTCTAATTATTAACATTTTACTACATTTGCACCCATGTTCTCTCTTATATTTATTATAATGATATGTTATATATATATGAATTTTATGTATAAAATTTTCTCAATCATTTGAGAGAAAGTTACAGATATGATGCCCCTTCATCTTTTGATGCAATGCTTCAGTATGTGTTTGCTAAGAATGAGAAGACTCTCTTACGTAATCACAATACCAGAGATACACGTTGATACAACTTATATATCACCAATTTTCCCAGTAATTCTGTTTATAGCAAAAAAAAAAAAAAATTGGGGCTATGATCTTTGTCAGATGCAAGACCACATGTGTTCACTCACTGCATTTTCTATCTGTCATTTTTCCTCTTTGAATTGGTGCCTTTGGCTCATTTGGCCACTTTTCGACTGTGTATCTCTGGGTAAATTACTTAATCATGTGCCTCTTCAGCCTCCATGTTTGCCAAGTGGGGAAAGAGAGATTGCTTAGGAAGCCAGGAGGAGTACTTTGATTTAAGGGAAATTTTTATATATCTACGGTAATTTTTTCTTTAGCGTCTAGTTGATCTATTTATCCCTGAATTTCTCCTTTCCTGCAGTTAAAAACACTACCTTTGTCATACACGAAGTTCTCATTTGCATGTTAATTTGCTCATGGCTACAGTTTTATCAGTTGATCGACTTTTCTATTCCTGAACCGATTTAACGCCTTGCTTTGGCTCTTGCCTTATGATACACTTTGACATCTGGTGGGGACCGTCCCTGGAGGGAGTTTTAGACACCATTGAAAAGTAGACCCAGTTTAGGGTTAGGACCTGCAGCCGCCCCTGCTTTGTGCCTTTCCCTTCTCCTTCCTCCAGCTCCCAAGCTCAGGGCCTCGTGGTCTCCCTCATCCGCCCCAAACTCTGCCCCTAAAACGCTACCCATCCTGCCATGCAAATGGCTGATAGCTTCTTTTAATTGTTTTCTTATGGTGAAATACTTACCGTGTACTGATAAGAGCAAAGAATAATAGAATAAACATTTATTTGAGTGCAGAACAAACATCCGTACTCTCATGTTTATTCAATCTTGACCCCGTGTCATGTTTGTCTCAAATTTTTAAATTCAGACATAAATTATAACAGCTGCGGTGTCTTGTGGATCCCATGTTCACTACTCACATGTACTACTTATACCAGCTTCCCAGTTTTCCTGCCTCTTTCCCTTGGATGACCTTTTCAAGTAAGACACCACCTTCACCCCAAGAGGACTCAGAGGAGGAGGAGGCTCAAGGCTGTAAGCCTGTTGGCCTTCAGGAGAAATGTTCTTCTACGTCAGGGATTTTCAGGCCCAGCCAGGGCTGAGGAGAGTGTCCGGAGAGATGGGCACCTTCTCTGTTTTTCCTCATGCCATCCAAGTCAGGACAGTTTCTAGAGATTTTCTTTTCTTTCTTTTTCGAGACAGAGCCTTGAGCTGTCCCCCTGGGTAGAGTGCTGTGGCATCACAGCTCACAGCAACCTCCAACTCCTGGGCTCAAGTGAGTCTCCTGCCTCTGTCTCCCAAGTAGCTGGGACCACAGGCACCCGCCACAATGCCTGGCTATGTTGTTGTTGTTGCTGTTGTTGCAGCTATCATTGTTGTTTTGGCATGCCCGGGCTGGATTCGAACCCGCCACCTTAGGTGTATGGTCGCCTTAGCCACTTGAGCCACAGGTGCCGAGCCGGTTCTAGAGATTTTCTAGGTGGTGGCTCAGAGAAGGCAAAGTGTTGGTGCGATGTGGGGGTGTTGAGAGCAGAATCGTAGAAGAGATGGGGAAGAACTTTGGAGTTGGCAGGGAGAACTCACAGAAGACCAGGGACGAAGCACATGACGCTGATGGAGGTGACTCAGGTAGCAGCCCTGGAGTGGGTGCCCCTGGGGCTTCTGGGTGGCCCAGGGTTTGAGGGGGGTGCCCCACATGCTCTGTGAGTAGAATTTGCTGAGGTCACTATGATGATTCACACCAACTCCCCTCTGCCCACTCCATCCCTCTCCTGTCCGGGGGCTGTGCCCACATCCAGCCTTGTGGGTCTCAGACTGGCTTTCTGTGGACTTCATCGTCATAATCGCTTTTCTGTGTTCACATCGCTCTCTTTACCCGCTGATTCTGTCCATGCTCCTAGATCCATGTCTTCTTTTCCATCTCTACCACCACTGCTAATGGGCCCAGACATGGGGCCTCCTCTTCCAATCTGCTTTCCCTAGGAGGTGACAGAAGCCTTTGCCCCCTGTCTGCCAAGATGATGACCTGACTTCTTTAGCTTGACAGCCACCGTCTGCCTCCCAGCTTGCCGGTGTTGCCCTGTGCCTGTTGACACACTTGGGATCGCTCTTCTGAGAATCCTGGGGTGCCTATCTTCTATCCCCCACTCCCCTTCTGAGAGCATGCCCTTCCTCATCTCAACCTCTCCTTGCACACCTGTGGTTTGATGTGTCTTATCTGCCCTGTGAGGGCTCTTTGTTATGGGTCCCCCACAGAAGACATTCAGGAAATGGCATTTGGTTGGCCGATGTAAAGTTAGGGAGGACCTTGGACAAAGCAGGTGGTGTCCTTGAAACTTGGAACTGCTCTGGAAAGCTCACCAAGGGGGGTGCGGTTGCATACGAGGTACACATGTGAAACCTCTGTGTCTGCCTGCCAGGAGGAGACAGCTCAGTGACCACCTGCACTCTCCCAGGGCCATGGTGACCCAGGAGGGGGTGCGTCCACTCATAAGTCACCATGCTATCGATGTCATATTGGTGGTGTGCAGCTTGGATTGAAGCATTTGGGATGTCTGGAAGGGGAGAAGCCTTTTTTCTGAGAAGGTACCCTAGGATGGGATGAGGAGTTTGTCGGGGCCTGGTCCTCCAGGTGGGTACCAGGTGCCTCGGTGGCCCCTACCCCATGCTGTCAGCCCCACCTGTCAGGGAGAAGCTGCTCCAGTGTGGAAAGCAGAGGGATTGTTTTCACAGTACTTGAAACATTACATGTGTACATCCATCCACAGATACACACACACACACACACACACACATACTTATAAGTGTGTGTACATGTATGTATGCACATATATCACTTTTTGTTTTGGAATTATTTTAGATTTGTAGTCAAAGTGCAAAAATAGTACAGTGTGCTCCCATACACCTGTCACTTTTAGGAAATGAACATCTTACATAACCACAGTACAGTTATCAGAAGTAAGACATTGACTTGGGCACACTGCTCTCAACTGGAAACTTCATTCAGATTTCACCAGTTAGTCCACTAATGTCCTTTTTCTGTTCCAAGATCCACATTTGCATTTAATTGTCTTCCCTCCCCTTCAATCTTGGTCTTGTCTTTCCTTTTTCAACCTTGATACTTTTGAAGAGTTAAGATCACTGATTTTGCAGAAAGCTCCTCAGTCTGGTTGGCCCGACGTTGTCTCACTACCATGTTAAGGGTGTGAGTTTTGGCAAGAACACCCCAGGAGTGCTGTGCCCCACTCAGGGAGCCCCGCTGGGGAGTCTGGTGTGGATGTGTGTCATTACTGGTCGTGTTCACCTTATCATGGGGCTGACATGGTGTCTGATGGGTTTCTCGTTTTTTCTCTTTCCCTTCCCATAATTAATAAATACCTTGAGGGAGAAACTTTGAGATGTAATTTTTGAAACAGGAAATTCAATCCAGGGCATTGGTCAGCCAGAGCTGAGAAGCTACACAGCCAGACGTTAGCCACTTCAGGTAGCTATTACTATCTCTTAACCCGATGAGCCACACAGGAAGAGGATGATGTTGCCAGAGCTCTGGGGACAGGATCAGACACCGAAGCCTATCGGGGGAGGGCTGGAGCCATGAGAGCGAGCAGGGGTCTGCTGGCAGTACCATCTGGGGCAGAGAGGGGGAGAAATGCCCCAGCCTCTCCCTTCCACCAGTTGGCACAGGACCCCGAGAATCTCAGTCTACAGGGGTCAGCCCCTCTGCAGTGTAGAGCAGCGGTGGGCAGAAGTAGGTCTGATGACTTTGCCTTTTCTCTAGGGCTGCACTGTCCAATATGGTAGCATAAGCCACATGTGGCTCTCGAGCACTTAAAATGTAGCCCATCCAAGCTAAGATATGTTCTATGTGGATTTCAAAAACTTAGTACAGATAGGAGAATGTAAGATATCTCATCAATAAATTCTTAAATTGATTACTTGGAGGGATATTTTGATATGTTGGATTAAATAAAACATATCATTTAATGTAATTCTACCTATTTCTTTTTAGAATCTGGCTACTAGAAAATGTAACATTATGCCCGTGGCTCTGGCTTGTGTCTCTCAGCTGGTTTCAGTAGGGCGGTGCTGCTCTAACATGCCCTTGCCCCCAGCCTGCGTGCCCAGCATCATAATGATTTGTCTTTCCGGGAAAAAGGTCAATGTCCTTGTCCAGCTGCTAGAAGGGTGTGTCCAGCCAAGGATTTAGAAAACCAGGACTGTCCTGGCCTGGAGCCACCCACACACACAGTTTGACCAGGGGAGCAGGTGCATCAAACGTGCAGAGATGAGGCTTCCCTCTGCTCCTTGTGCATCCCACCAAGTGGAAGGAAGGTCGGGGCTCAGCAGCACTAGGGGGGGGGGAGGGGGGAGGGGAGGGGGCTAGCTAATTTTTAACACGATGATAAAAGCACCTGACTACTACTGCTTCATATCTATGCAGTGTTTTTATAGCTTACAAAGGTCCTTTATGCCAGTGTTGCAGAGTCACCTAGTCTGGCTGCCCCTAGTTTATAGATGATTAAATGAAGCCTGAGAGATCTCATGGATTTTAGTGGCTCCCAGACTTCCGGGGCATCACTTGGGGAGCTCGTCAAAATGCTGATCACCAGGCCCTGGCCTCACAGGGGCGGAGGGTGGGGCCAGGGACCTCTGTAGCAGACTGGGGACTCACACATAGGTGAGATCACATTTGAGATATACCACTCTCTGAGCTCTTAGGGGCTGTGAGTGGTGGGACTGGACTTAAGCCAGATGGCCAGCCTGGACTCTTCCCTGATTCTGGGTCCATTGTCTTTTGTCTCACCCCCAGCTCCAGCCATACCCTTGACATGGTAGAGGGCCCCTGTGTGGGCTGACGCCAGGGCAGGTGGCTAAGCGTGGCACTGGTTGTCCCAAACTCAGAATAATCTGGTGTCACGTAGCCAGGTCTTCATCACTTTGGTGGACTTAGGTAAAGGGAAATTAGTTTGCCTCCCCCAAGCATACACCAAAGGTTCATCTCAGTGTGCAGTTTGGAGATGCCACCTTGGACCTGGAGGTCGGGAAGATTTGCTGTTGCGAACGGCTGAGTGGGATCTTATTCTGGTGCTACTGCGGAAGAGCAGGCCCACGCCTGGGGGCCAGGGCAGAGTGAGGATCAGGCTGATTGTGCCATCACTGACTGCTCTTTTCTGCCCTGCAGTGGACAGCGGACTGCAATGAGCCTCCGGACAGCAGCTGTTCCTTCTCCCGAGGGCGAGCCCCCCCACAGCAGGTAGGGAGCCACCTCTGCACACTGTCTAGGGCATCCTGTGTCTTGTCTGTGGGAGTTCCTGAGCTGGACCATGGAGGGAGTGCAGGAAGGTGGGAGAGAGGAGGGTGCCCCGGCCCCTCTGGAAAGCCCACCCTGAATTCTCTGGCCGTAGTGAAGCGCCCCTGCCCTGACTGGTCACTTTGTAAGGTTGCTTCTCAGTAGCAGCATTGTATATAATAACAAACATCTGCTAACAACCTGAATGTCCACTGAGTAGAGGTGGAGAAGTGCTTCGTGTTACATCCTCACAGTGGATTGAGTATGACAGGCAGGTGACCAAATTGGAGGTTTATGCATTGACATCGATGGACCCCACAACAAGGAGACATGTAGCATTTTTCTGCTGGTGGGCCCTTTGGAGATCACCTCTGCTTCAGGTCTGCAGAGGGCCTGGGAGGAGCAATTTGTTGAGGGTAGGTAGAATCAGAGACTTCTCTCTTCCCCCTGGATGACCAATGTCCTGGGACTTGGCTGGAGCCTGCCACTTCTCTGCTGCTTGTCTGTGGGGTCCTGAGGACTGTTTGGTAGCTTTTGTGGCCAGGAGGGAAGGGAGGCAGCTGCTCTCTGAGAACCATCCTGGTGACCCTGGCCTCTAAGCCCCCTGCCCACTGGTGGTCCAGCTGTTCTTGCTGCTACCTCACCCCTGCCTGTCAGATCCAATGCAATTTGAGGCTGAGAAAACCATGATGAAAGGCCTTTTAAACCTCAGAGACTGAATTAATTATGTACAAATAATAGGGTGCCATAATCAAGATAAGTTTATTTTTTCTTACCAATGGCCTGGATGTCTTTGGGGTTGGCCTGGCAGCTCGGCAGTGTGGGGCCAGGCTCCTTCCCTTTCACTGCTCTGCCCATTCTGGGGTGTAACCTTTGTCCACATGGCCCATGGTGACCATGCCCATGTCCATGCTCCCATCAATAGAGGTACTGCCTCAGGTCTCGTGATTTCCCCCTCGTGAGGCAGCCATCTCCTAATGCCCATAGTGGAGGGATCAAAGGTGGCCAGACCCTGTGAGTGGTAAAACCAAAAGGAAAGCCACACGTGGCAATGGCCCTGGCTGCACATGTCTTGCATGGCTCTCTGATCGAGGGGGGACCAGGGAGCTGCCCACCGATGTGGCTTCTGCTGGTGCAGCTCTGATGTGCTGCTGCAGGCCCGTCCATCCTCCAAAGCCCCCTTCACCCTGACCCACCACAA
Source organism: Galagoides demidoff (assembly GCA_963574575.1). NCBI lineage: Eukaryota > Metazoa > Chordata > Mammalia > Primates > Galagidae > Galagoides > Galagoides demidoff. Next base: position 842 of record CAUYQV010159065.1, on the reverse strand, counting down.
GCAACAGCACAGGTCCAGCTCTCAGGGACACCACCACCTCAGGAGCATACCAGCTGGTCACCTCATCACACACCTTCACCCTGGCATACACCCCCATGTTCTTGACAAGCTGTTCCGTGTACATCTACCTGTGCCCTCAGCCAGGTGGGCAGCTCTAAGGGCTGGTTCTGTGTCCCTAACCACCCCTGGCCTTGCACACAGTAGGCATTGGTAGTGATGCCTGAGGCTATACTGAGTTGGCCCAGGCCTGGTCCCTATAGGCTGTCCCTAGGAAGCCCCTTCCCTCTGGCCACACCAACTTTGATGAGCTTCCTGGGGCTGTCGGGAAGAAGGGGGAGCTCTATCTTCTAACCCATGTTCACCCACAGGGGAGAATTAGTCTCTAGGAGAAACTGAGGCTAAATCAAGGTGGGGTGGCCAGCTGCTCTGGAGCTCTCCTGACAGCCCTAAGTTGGCTGCACATGCCCAGGAAAGCAGAGTCGTGATGAGGATGCTGAGATTCTGCCCAGGAAGCTCTGGGTGGCAGGTCACAGACCATGCCCTGACCCAGGGCCCGGGTGTAGGCACCATTTGGGGATTGATCATACACCAGGTTATTTACTCATCCACAGCAGGCTTCTGTCCTCATCCTGGTTGTTATTTTAACAAATGCAAAAAAAAAAAATACCCTTACCTTTCCTGAACTCTTTCAGAGGCACAAAGTGGTATCAACCTAGGGTAGGCTGAGTCTCATAAGGTAGGAGCAAAGCAGCCTGGAGAGTCTAGAACAGAAAGGCCAGCTATGGATAGTCCAGCAGGGGCCCAACTGCTGCAGCTGGGATTCAACTGCGCTTGGGATTGCT
>CAUYQV010159059.1:0-29505 GCA_963574575.1 Galagoides demidoff | reverse complement strand
CAAAAAATAGGTGGGCATTGTGGTAGATGCCTCCAGCTACTTGGGAAGCTGAGACAAGAGAATTGCTTAAGCCCAAGAATTTGAGGTTGTTGTGAGCTGTGATGCCACAGCACTCTACTGAGGGTGACATAGTGAGACTCTGTCTCAAAAAAAAAAAGAATATACTTATTGTGCTTTGAACTTCTTTTTGAAAATAATTTAACTAATGACGTAAAAATTTCCACAGGCTCAGCACCCGTAGCTCAATATTTAGGGCACCAGCCACATACACTGACTGAGGCTGGCGGGTTCAAATCAAGCCCAGGACTGCTAAACAACAATGACAACTGCAACAAAAAAATAGCCAAGCCTTGTGGCAGGCGCCTGTAGTCCCAGCTACTTAGGAGGCTGAGATAAAATAATTGCTTAAGCCCAAGAGTTTGATGTTGATGTGAGCTGTGACATCACAGTGCTCTACTGAGGGTGACATAGTGAGACTCTGTCTCAAAAATAAAAAAAATAAAAAATAAATAAAAATTTCCGCAGCTCACCTAACATCCTCTCACAGCACAGCACGCTAGCATGCTGATGCACACTGGTTGAAATCACTGATCTACAACACGCAAAGAAACATGACAAACAAACAGTAAACAAAACAGTAAACAAAACAAATAGAACATGGGCAAAAGGTATGAAGACACATTCACTGAAAATATATAGATGCAAAATACTACACAATCAATGAAAATAATTCCACCTCCTTAGTTATTAGGGAACTGCAAATTAAAACCACAATAAGATGTCACTGCATGTCTATGAAGGGCTAAAGTAACAGTAACAACACCTGATGCTGGCAAGGTTGCAGACACACTGAATCATTCCTATATTGCTGCTAAGAATGTAAAATGGTACAGCCACTCTGAAAAACAGCTTCCAATTTTTTCTGAAACTACAAATGTGTTTACCATACAACCCAGAAATTTCACTGAACATTTGTAGCAAATTTATCTGCATTAATCAAAACCTGGAAACAACCTAGGTGTCCTTCAAAAGGTAGATAGTTAAATAAAGTGCAATATAATCATAGCACAGAATATTCCAGAAGAAGAAAAGGAGGAATGCACTATTGATACACAGAAAAGGCTTAATAAATCTCCAGAGAATTATACCAAGTGAGAAAAAAAAAAAAAAAAAAACAGTCCCCAGTGGTGATGTACTGTATGACTCCATGATCATTTTAGACTTGAATAGTCATATAACATTCTTGAAATGACACAGTGGAAATGAAGAACAATTTCCCAATTTCCTGTAATTATTTGTCAGAGATTAAGGAGGGAATGGAATGAGAAGGACGTAGATATGGCAACATGAAGCATCCCTGTTGTAATGTAAATGTTCTTTCTATATGTCGATTGTATCAATTTCAGTATTCTGGTTGTCATATTATACTATAGTTTAGCACAGTGTTTCCAATGGGAAAACCTGTGTACTTGGAATCTTTGTATTATTTGTTACAGCTGCATGTAAATCTGCAATTTTCTCAAAATTAAAAGTTTTCTTAAAAACCAATAAAGTAATTATTTTTAAAAGGAAAGAGTACAGCCTTGGATTCAGCAGACCTGAGTTCTTGTCCATTATCCACCATTCAGAAGCCGTATGACCTAGGGTGAATCACATCAACTTTCAGACTTAAAGTTTTCTAATTTGCAAAACACATAGATTAGATTAGTTCATGTTAGAAATAAAATCCCAGCTTTGTGATTCTTCCATAGGCTTTTACTTCTTAGAAAACAGTATTTCTATCTAATAACACTTTCTCTATACCACAGAAATAAAGCATCCTGGGATTACTTCAACTCCAGGACAATTATGAGCAAATATCTAACAAGGGTCCTCAGTCCAGCCCAAGACAGCATTCCCCCAAATGATAGACATGAGGAATTATTTTAAGATTAAATCATAAAACTCTACCTTCTCAGAATACCAGAGAGAAAACAAATGTCCTTACTAGCTATTTTTGATATTTTCTGAAAGCCAAAGTTTTCCCATGCCCCGTTGCACAGGGAGGGGGATAACCCACATGTGTGTGGCAGGTCCCTTAACTCACTTTAGCTTCAGCAATGTTGGGTTTGGCTTAGTAGTTAGGACTAACATGTTTATGTGACATTTAGGGCACCCTTCTTCTGGTCTTGAAGTCCTGGAGAGTCTGGAGAGGAATCCTTTGCTCTTCCTGGAAGCTTGCCTGCAATATATTAAATTCATACAGTGGCTTTGTTTTTAATTCACTTTTTCTGTTAAAAATCTACACGGGCTTGATGGAACTTTAAAGAAGCAAAATTATTATATAAATACCACATGGCTTTTAAATTCACAAAGGTTTTTCTTAAAACAGCTATACTATGATTCCGAGTTCAAATTATATAGGTACTATTATATAAACCAAATCAACAGGGTGTCATAATGCCATGTGTATAAGGCATACTTTGTGATATGTACATAAAACTATGGAATAGATTAGGGTTTAGAAGTGACTACTCTTGTGAGTCTAACCAACTAACCATGGAAATCATCCTATATGTTTAAATGTAAAGGTGGGGCTGAAAAGGACTGCCTTTATTAAAAAAAGTCAAGGGGTTGGAGGACTGTGTGAAGATTTTTGGAAGCTGTCATACTCAAGTTCTTTGGGAAGTTCTAGGAACATACAGAGTTAGAGCTGACCTACATTCTTTATGCACTTATTCATTATAAAGTTTTGTTGGAAGTTATATATGCCACATACAGTCTAGGTGCTAAGGAGAGATATAGACACATAGGCAATGACCTTAACAGAGGGGTAATGTCTACATTAAAACTAAGTACTAAGTGCTATAGGAGGACAGGAAATTATTAAATCCAGTCTTGAGCTGAGTTCTTACATGCATGCTATTGCTTTTTAAACTTAGAATCCCAAGCAAACAGGGACATTCACTTCCTCACTAGAACCTCATTTCAAAGGTTTCTAGTTATAGGGATACTGGCATACCCAGAAATCTTCTGCAAACAGCTGGCATCCCAACTCCATATTGCCTGATGCCAAGCAATCTAACTCACTTGTCAAGATTCCTCATGCAACCTTCACTGCTCATTACAGTGTGGAGATGAGAATAGACCCACCAGCCAATAGTGGTCCAAGCAGAAATGTGGCCCCATGGCCCTCTCTGTGGGATATTCACCTGCATAACTTTACTCCTCTTAACTATGGTTTTGTGTTTTTCCTTCCTTCCCAATAAACCACGGCAATAGCTTTATAGAATTTATCCTGAACCCTGTTCCATGACAAATAAAAACTCAACTGTACTCCCTTGCAAAGCAGGCTTTCTGGGTGATGTTGAAATCAAAGTCATAAATCAGTATGCCAAGATACGTTTCTCTGACTTCTACAACACAGAAAAGTTGACTTGTTGGAGGGAAACTGAGTATTCTCGCTGACAGAGTGACCTTAGGTTCCCTATGTAAACCCAATTCTCCTCACTCCAGACTGCTGGCCTGTGTTAGTGTCTGGTTTGTCTGATTCAATTATGAGCCCCCTGGGCGGGAACTTCGTCTAATTTTATGTCTATGTTCTCTGCAGCACGTAGCCCACTGTTGGCACCACCCACTGCCAAAGAACACTCACTCTCTCTTAACTGCTAGTAGGACTGACTTCTCATCTCAATGTGATGAGGTTTCTGTCATCTTTATGCCGGTGTTCTTTCTGATTCGTGTTTCTGATTTGTGTCTGGAGTGCTTCACATGGTACTGAATCACCTCTGGGCTGATCTTCTTTTCAGGAAATGTAGGCATGAGTTTGAGTGTTTTTCAACCACGAGTTTTGGGAAGACAGACTGCTGAAATATGCTAGGTTACATGAAGGGGAAATGTTTTTGAAAGCATCACTTTTTTTTTTCGAGCAGTCATGGGGATTTCTGTGAGCCAAGGATGCAGACTGGTTAGCAGATGTGACCATAAAACCAGCAGGTCCCTTCAATGCAAATATTTCACTTTGTTTCTCTGTTTCTAAGGAAAACAGCCTTTCATTCAATGGACAAGTCTTTTTAATTGTACTCCTCTAATTACACTTATTTGCCCTCATACCGAATTAAAAATTAAATTTTCTTCATGTTATGTAAGCCACTGTATTGAGTTTTACATCAGATATTACTTATGGAATAAAGTACTCTGTAAATCAGGTATTACTTATGGAATTTCACAACTCATATATTACAAAAGATTTTTCTATGCAATCCCATCTTAATTAAGTTTAAGATAAAAACTGTCTTCTTAAAGAGAGGACTCTTTAATTACATGGGGGCGGGGTTTCTTGCCATTTTAGCGTGGTTTGTACTTTGTTATGAAAAAGTAGGCATGATGTATTGATTAATAGGACTTTTGATAAAATGGTCTTTAATGTAAGATTTTATGCTAACTGGCTAGAAGTTGGTCTGTGTGTAATACTTTCTGTACCTGTACACACCAGAGGCTTTAAATGCTCTCCTGCTCTTGTTTTTCATCTCCGCTGATATTGGGACATCCCTAAGAACACCCTCTCAGAGGTAGTTTGTGTTTATAGCTCTTTCAGCTGTAATCCTCTGCTATTATTTAGGAATTCTGTCATGTGTTGGCAAGGTATGGGAGAAAGGGAGCCTTCTGTAATTGAGAAGGGACACTAAGCAAAAGGCTTTAAGGGGAGTGAGAGGAAAACCTGGCCTGCTGAACCAGGAGATCTGGAGGATGCATAAGAAGGTGGGTATGAAGTATCAATTTCCTTATCAGTAGAAAAGGACAATACTGCCTGGAGGCACAGAGAGGCCAATAAAGACGTCCCATCAAACGGAGAGGGTATTTACAGCCCTGTGGGCCTTGGGGTCTAAACTCTCTCAACTCTGCTCCTTGAGAGCAGAGAGACCCACTTCCAACTCATTTTGAAAGGGCTCTAAACTTTCTCTTTGTCCTTCTTAAATAAAATTTCTTTTTGTTACACTGAAACTTATGCAGGTAACTTTGACTTTCTATTCATGCTGCCTGTGCTGCTCCAATATTATTTTCTGTTTTGTTCATTTTTGCTTTCACTTAACACCGTGCCTCAGCTAAACTTCCTAGCTCAGTGGAATAATGGAATCAGGTCAACGAGGTTCAGAAACTGGATCCCTAACCCCAGTAACAATCTTGTGATTAAATCTGTCTTCATAGGCCTGTGACAGGTAGCTGTGATCTTAACAAGTATTTCTTAGCTTTACTCCCTACTTTGTCAAAATAAGGTGTTAGAAAAAGCTCAAGTTGGGTAGATGCTCATTTCCCAGCTGGGATAAGGCTCAGGTAAAATCTTTTACCTTAGAGGGTGGTCTTTGTTACAGTGAATGTTTTGGGAGACTTTTTTGGTTTTGTTTTCCTCCCTGTGCCAAAGCCATCAGGGGATTCTTCTTGGCTCTTTACCCGGAGAATTTGGTGGAGTTCCCAAAGGTAAAGCCTAGGAAAGTGTGGAGGCCCCCTAACACTGTGTGCACCAAGAATTTTTCATTCTCACAATAGGTCACAGTCTGCATCCATAATTCATCAAAGTTACCTGTAAGGATTGCAGGTAAGTCCTGTAAATTCATGACTGCAGGGACTTCTGCTTTGGATAGCCAAATACAAGTGATTCTCTTATCTGCTTTGGAGGTGGCAGTTTGACATGTGACCTCAGCCCTCTACTAGATCTAAGAAAAGTCGTTCATTTTCAATTATGTTTATTTTTTATCTTATGATGATCAGGAGTGACAACTTCCAAGTTCATTATGTATTGAACCTAAACCGTTATTTTTACAGGTAAATTTGGCAAGGGGATTGAAGTACTGATGCAAATAATTAGACTAAAGATTATTTTGAGTTGTCTTCAAGGCTTCTTTCTAATGATTAAGTTAAGTGGAAAGGGCAATTGCAATGGATAGCAGAGCTTAGTGGAATTTCCACTGGTCACATTTGGAATAATTTGTGCATCACAACAAACAGTAAGTGGGATAAACTACAATACATTGACTAAAAAGAGGAATCCATTCATTTATATCAAAACCCAAAAACAATAATTTCAAGTGTTGGGGAGAAAAGAAGAAGAAGCTCTTATATACAGAAAAAAATAATAAATATGGGAGAAATGATAAAATTAGAAAATCATCATATGCTGACACCGTAATTATGATTGATTCAAAAAATACGTATTAATGGATACCAACACCATCAAAGTTAGAATCATTGGAAAATAATATATTTACACAGTCTCAAGGTATCATTCCACAGATTACTTAAGAATCACACAAAAAAAGAGTACCTTTCCAATGAAGAAAATTTGAAGGACACATCTTAACCGAGTGATCAAAGGGGATACGCTGGTATCAAGCACTTCCAGACACAGTGCTCTGGGAAGCACACAGCATCGCGTATGATAGGTCCTGCCATAAATGTTTCACCTGAATCTAAGTAAGAAAAAATACTCACTTTCGGAATAAAGTGCAAAGCAATAGTTTGAACTCTTTAAAAATGTTGCTATCTTGAACAGAAAAGTTGTAAACTGATTTAGAAAGATAAAAAGGAGAGGATAAAGAGACTGGAAAACGAAATGCAATGTGTGATTCTTCACTGGATCCTGGAAGGAGGGGCACAAATTCAAAGGAGTTTCTTGGGATGACTCTGGAACTGTAAATATAGACAGTGTTTAAATAATAGCATTATATCTATGTTAAATTTCCTAGTGATAATGCTATTGTGGTTTGTGGGAGAATTTTCTCCTTTTAGGAGAGAAATGTTGAAATATTTGGCAGTGAATATCCTTGTGCAATTAACTCTCAAATGGCTGATAGGTAACAATGAGTAAGTCTAACTGAAGTCCTTATTGCAACATTTCTGAAGGCTTGATATTTTCAAAATTAAAAAAAGAAGAAACAGTAAAAATGAGTGACAGTAGTAATAATCACTATAAAATGGAATTTTTATTCTTATGAGTGAATGTTAGGTAGGTGTCATACAGAGAAACAGTCAAGCTTAACTTTGATCAATAAACACGTGGTATATGTGAATTACTTTTTTGCAAAGGTGACCCCAGTCACAGTAAAATAGACAGCCAACCACACAGACACATAACCAAACACTCTTGCCAAAGATATAGAATGTATAGAACTTTGGCATATGGTGGTAGGAAATTAAAAGTAATGTTTTGTGTGCAATGAACCCACGTATAGTATAGTTATTGCTCCATAAATACGAAAATGCCAATAAAAAGATTAATTTCAAATGTAAATAATTGCAAAAAAAGAATGTTCAACCTTCACTAAGGGTTTTGCACCAACCTATTTCCTTCAAAAGCCTTTCTTTTCACCGTGCTGGTTACTTTGACAACATGCGAAATAACAAGAAGATACACTTAGCCTTGGCCCTGAAGTTTTCCCTAAATGGGGCACTTTTAACGATGCCTCTCTCCTGCAAGTGATGGTAAAGTGATTAAAACTACAGCAAAATCCAACATAAAGGTCAGACTGAGGATTGCCAACTCCGGAGGAAAAAAAAAAGCATGCCTGAGTAATGTTTTTATCCTTCCACATCACCTCCTCTACTCATGAATTGTGCCAAGGCCCCAGGGAAAAGTTAGTGTGTTCATAGACATGGTAGAAAAGTAAGAATGGGTAGGGATATCAACTGTTTTATGTACCTGAGGCAAAAATCTTCTGTGTTGAGACATGTTTTACAAGTGGCTTCACTCCAATTAGTGTCATTTGTGAACTATCTTTACCCTGAAGAATTTCAAGAGACTGATTAAAAACAAACAAACAAAAAAAAACTTGCCCAGAAAAACCTTACCCAGTGAGCAGCAAACTCCACTTTCAGCCCTGCAGTGAAGTCCTTATCAGAAGTAACAATTAACTCACCTGAAAATGAAGTTTTGCCTTTTTCCTTGCCAATTTTTAAGAACAAGAAAGCTGCAAAGGGCAATGTCACAGCTGGAGAAAGGGACAATGATTTCCAAAGGAGAAGAAGGAGTACATGGAACAGAACAAAGGTGGGTGCTAAAGAGGCTCTGTCCCTTCACATCCGGTCCTTTCTCACCACGGTGCCCTTTGATACTCAGAACTAGGGAGTGAATGAGGCGGCCAAGGAAAGGCAGAAACTAGTCACGAATTCCTCCCCTTGCCTCTTTGAGACTTACATTCTCCTTTTAAACCCTATTTTCTCCTTTCTGAGATATTTGCATCTCAGAATCTGTAGAAGCTGAGTAGTATTGTTCAGACATTAAAATATAGTGAATGAATACCTTTTGTGATAACCTGGATGGAACTGAGACTGTTCTTCACAGTATCACAAGAAAGGAAAAAGAAACAGCACATGTACTCACTATTAAATTGGAAACAATCTGATCACCACTCATGTGCACATATCATAGTAAAACTCAAGGAAAATCAAACAGGTGGGAGGAGGAGGAGGAGATGGGCAAATTCACACCTAATGGGTACCATGTATACTATTTGGGTGATGAGCACACTTCCAACTTTTACTTGATATATGCAAAAGCCATTCTTTTAACCAAAACATTTGCACACCCATAATATTCTGGGGCGGGGGGAGGAGTTGGCAAGAAAGAATCTGTAGAAGTAAAGAACCTGAGATTGGCTGCACTAAAGTCTCAGAAATTGTCTTTCAGTTCCCACGAACAGAGAGGCTGTTGCTCTGGGGTGAGTGCCGAGCTGGGAGACAAAACCACATCAAGGTCTCAAGACATTCCTGATGCTAGTTCCTGTGTCTCAGGACCCTGGAACAACACTTGGATGTTGGAGTGGACAGTTTGAGGGTTAAACCCCAGTTTTAATGTTTTTTATTTGACTTTGAATTGACTTAAGCTCTTAGAGTCTGAGTATCTTACTTTTAAAAAGGGGTGGGAGGGTGATGATGGTGGTTAATATGAGCTGCCTCTTAGGTTAGTATGAGAATGGGATGAGATCGTGTCTTAGGGGTCTGACAGTGGAATGCACTCAGGGCATAATGAATGGCTGGCCACCGAGAAAGGGCAAGGTGCACTGTCTTTCCTTTGAATCCCTTCATGGAGCCACAGTGTGGGATATGAAGGCAGTGAGTGACATTCAGTCGAATTCTGGCTCCTCATTCATGTGGGTACAATACCCATGAACACAAAACCTACTCAAAGTCCTAAAGCAGACAACGTTTGTCTTTAATGTTCTTCTTCTGCTCCTTCCAAAATTAGCTTTTGTACCCAAGAATCTCTTTACCTCTGCTTTTTCATAGTCTTAGGGTTTTATGTGGTATGTCCCACGTAACCATCTGTAGGTATTCACTCCTCCCTCACATTTGTTCTGGGAAGGTACTGCCTATCACTCCTATAAACCAGTTGGTCCCCTGAAGCTAACTTCAGTTCTCTTTCCTTATTCTATTCACAAGATCTTGCACTAATAAGGGATCACAGACTTGATGTCCACAAAGTGAGCAGTTGTTTTGCTGTCTTGGAGTTTTACCATTTGGGGAATTTTTCAAAATAAATTCAATCTGTAAATATTTTCATTATTTGAAATAAAATACCAAACAGCCTTTAAACATTAGGCATATTCTTTGAGACACTATTGGAATTTTTTTAGTTTTTCTAACTTTAAAAAAAAAGGCAAAGAAAAATAAAGTAATTCTAGATTTAAAATGGGAAAATATATGGGCCAGAACTCAGGGTTAAACCCCAATCCCCACTTCCAAACCAATCTCCCTAATTTTAAATGGTGGCATGATAGCTGATTCTATACTTGTGCTCCAAAGTCCTCAGATTTTTTTTTTTTAAATCTTTGTTTAAGCAGAGTGTTAGTCCTTGTCAAGAAATATGGTTGCTTTATGGGTTTCTGAAAATATGTTTCAGTCATACATATTTGGGCACACAGTTTGGAAAATTCAAATTAAACTTCTCAGGCTTTAGTTCATCACAGAGCCCATGCTAACTGCCTTAGGAAAATTGACTTTTCAGTACCTTATTGTGGTTGTCACATTCTTAAACTATGAGTCTCTCCTTACTAAAATTCATTCGTTTTCTGAAACTTTAGGTTTTACAATTAGTGAGATCACAGTATTTCTCTTATGTAGAGTTTCTTCTCACCATGTGGTAATTTGAAGTGGTATTTGGAAGGTAATAATAATTTTTTTATCACCCTCACCAGGTTTAAATTAATCTCCATTGTAACAGTCTTTCTGACAAACGTGTATGCCCAATCTCCTGGACAAGTCAACACATAATAGTATCTTCTCTGTCCCCAATACCAAGATAGCTTACCAAGATATCTAGGTCCTTCATGCCCAAAATAGTGTTCAGCCTTAAACCTGAGGCTTTTTCTGTTACTCATACATGAACTACACCCTCTTTGTTACTAAAATTAAAAAGAAACAAGTGAGAAGTCTCTGATACCTTTTTGTACTTCCCAACTACCCTAACTACAAAAATATGTAAAAATTCAGATGTCGTTTCTGATTCCTGAAGAAAGGAAGAACTCCAACTCCAGCATTTGCCTCTTTTTAATGATTTAGTAAGACTCCCCCAAAGGGTATTTGCTGTCAAGATGTCTCTGAATGTGTACTGAGACCTCTATTATTAGGACAGAGATCTTATAAAATCTCTCTGTAAGATCTTATAAGCTCATGACGTTCATCAATGATCCTGTGTTTCCTACTAAAACTGTGTATTAATGCAAAGAGGAAAAGAGTAAAGCCTCCTCTTATTTCCCTGCCTATGCACATACTCAGTTTTCAAAGCAAGATGTCATTCTAGAAATCAAATAAATGCAGGAAACTTTCCTCTTGGAAATACTTTTCAGAGACAAAGACTAAATGAATAGTAGAAAGAGCATGACAATTATCCTTACATTTGTTGGAAAGTCTACATAGAAATATAATCATATTGGGATCTTGGCCATGTTGAAATTCTGGGAGAAATCTGCATGGCAAATATTCCTGGGCTGGCACCCTTGGGAGAAGGCTCCCTTAAATTCTTCACAGCTGGACTCTGGAGCCAAGCAGCTGGCCTGCATGCCAAGGGAATGAAGGGAAAGGGAACTACTAAGCTGATTTCTGAGGAAGCTGGCTCCCAACCCAAGTATGAAAATTACAGCCAAGACTCTGATTATTTGTCACTTTTTTTCCTGCAGTTTTGAATCAGTAATCACATCCCTCTGGAAGCAGATGTTCATAAAATTGTTGCCAACCACATTTTACTCAATGTCTAATCAATGATTTGCTTAAGCTATTTAAATTAAGGATACATCAGTTAAAGATCGATTGATAGCACACAAGAAAAGTCAATAACACTGAGAACAATGATCAATTTCCAAATCTTGTTCGTTCAGAGGTGAACAGCTTCTTCCTTTTTTTTATTATTTTAGCAGAAAGATCAAGACTTAGTGTTTTCAAGGGAGCTTTTTCCTAACAAATACTTACACCATTCCCTAAATAATCATTTTACCTCTTCTCTCTCCATTAATAACTGTTAATAACAGTTATTAACTCCCTTTAGTAACTGTTCATATGAACACATTCATGATTATAATATATCTCCTATGATTTGACTGCTTTCTTAATTTCTTAAGATTAGTCAGCATGTTCTGCTTTACTATGAGCCATAAGAGCCTAAGAACACTTCAAATATTTTGTAAATAATTTAAGTCTATGGGCTATTGAACAGCTACCTGTGAGAAAAACAGATTACATTTTTTACTCTCACTAAATTTTGAAAGATTATAATTGCTTTAATACAAAACACTCTTTAATTATCAGGAAACCTAGTACTTGTAATATAAAAATTAATTAAGCATATTAACCACCACAGTTTAATTTTATTATAAGAATTGGTGGGTGTTGTTTTCTCCTTATCTGTTATTTTCATGTCCGCAGGACATTTTTTGTTTCAGAGTCTGATTGCTCTCTTTTTTATGTCTCCTCACTGGCCACTAAAATGAAGTTCTACAAGGATATCTATACATCACCAGCCAGCTACATAGAAAGATGTTTTAGAATGATAAAGGTTACTAAGGCACTCCCATAATATAAATTTCAATAGATTATTAAAGATGTAATAACATAATACACCTTTCACACCTCACCATGCTTAGCAATTTCAATGTGGTTAAAAGAAAACAGGAATTGAAATTTACTAACTTGAATGATTTCCAATAACATTGGAGCTGTCATTCTGATACCTTCTCATCATAATTAAACTACAAGCCCAATGCAAAAAACTTAGCTAAGTAGGTCAGACTGCTGAGAGCCCTGGCACTAAGTTTATTTATGACTGAGCAAGCATTCTCTACCACGGAAGAATGAAAACGACGTGATAAATCTACCTTGTGCTTATAAAGAAGTGACTTAATGAGAAACTCAAAGTATTTTTCTGATAGTATCAAACAGTTCTTTAAAGTCCTGCAACTTTATTCTCATACTCCTTCTCTCTCTCTCTCTCTCTCTCTCTCCTGCACATACATTTTAATGTTATGGAGAAATGTGCCCATTTTTGTTATAGCTTAGATCTGTCTGGTGCTCTGTTACTCTATTGTCCATGATTTTTTAACTAGAAAAACAAAACTTAACTGCTTAAATCTTAGGTATGCAAAGATAGCCTCTTTTTTAAGTTAGTTCAATAAATAAACCCCATCTATATATTTCCCCAGTATCTCAAACTTAACTCTCTCTTGCTGCCCATATCAATTGTCAAGTGGCTAAACTCAAATTTTCAGAAATGTCATCTCTTCTCATATAGTCAAAAAGTTCCATGAATTTCATTTTGAAGCTATAATTTGATTTGATTGCCTCTTTTTCACCCATAATTGCATTCCTCTCCCAGAAAATGTATTCTCCCATCTCCAGTCTCCTGACTTCCAGTACATTTCTCACCTGGTTACTAGAGTTTTGTTCCTAACACACAAATCCAATCAAACCCTTCTTCAGTCCAAAACCCTTCAATAGCTTGCCTACACAGGCAGAACAAACTTTTAAAATTCTTAACATGAAATTAAGAGGTGGTTCATAATTAACTTCAGCTTACCTCCATCCTGTTTTAAATAAAGTTTAGCTTTATAATAGATTTTAGATTTCAAAAGACCTAAATTTAAACTCCGACTGCAGTCTTTTCTAGCTAAGTGACCTTGAAAATGGATCTTAACTTTTTCTTGGCTTTTTTTTTTATGTTTAAAATGGAAAGAAAAATATCTACCTTGCATATTTGTTGTGAGAGGTAAATTAGATAACCTGTATGAAGCTACATAATTAATACTCAGCATATGGTAACCATTATTATTTTTTAACTTTTCAACTTTATCTACTACAATGACTCCCACCTTTAAGCTATCTTATGCCTGAGGTAGCAAACAGATTTCATTACTCAAGCCAAATTGTTGAATATGTAGTTGTTTCTTGAGTCATATGTTAAGAAGGATTCTGAAGCAAATCAGACACAGCAGGAAAGAATTTTGAAATACATTGGCCAGGTCAGCCTCTGGACACAGAAGAGAGTGTCAGCTGCATTGATACTATATGCTATGTTGGAGCCAATGTGAAATACGTGCCATTCCTTGGATTTGCTACCTCCGTAAATCTATCCTCTTTGTTTCATCTGCCTAGAATTTTTGATTGTTCCCTCCTTTCTCCTTCTACTTGTCAAAATTTTACCCCTCATTTATGATTCCAATTAATGTAGCCCTTGTCATAAACCTACCCTTTCTGAGTACTACCAGTTGTAAGTTGTGTCTATTAGGGTACCTGTTGCAGGCTCAGTCAAATTATAATTCACTGTATACCTCTTGAATTTCTGCATCTTGAAGGTAAGGGCTGCTGCTCAATCACCTCTGCCCCATAGCACCTGGGGGCAGTATTTGCACTAAGACGGTAATATCAACAGCCAAAACAGACCAAGCATTACCTATGTGTGAGGCTTTGATGTAAGCACTTCTTACCCAAATGAACTCATTTAATTCTCACAAAACTATAGGTAGCTGCATTATCCCTATTAACAGAGGGGGAACATAAAGCAGAAAAGGTTAAATAACTTGCCTGAGGTCACAAAAGTAGCTCATACTAGCAATCTGTCTTCTTGACCCACTGTACTGTACACCTTAGAGTACATACTAAAGGTTTATTGAATTGAACTATTGCAAATATTTTTTATTTGAACTATTAGAAATACATTCTGATGTTGTCTGCTTCATTTGGATATTCAGTTTATAGACAAAATGCATGACCAGTCGTATTTTGAAAGCCCACTCTATATGGACATATGAGAAATGTCATCTCACATATTTAGGATGTTGAGTGCAAATATCGATCAGGGCTGTGTTTGCTAAAATTAAATATCATCTATTTTGCAAGTATGCTTCAGTTTGAGTTGTTAATAGATTTGCTAGTGCTTTATTTCATGTTGACTGTTTTACTCAAAATAAATTTTAAAATTTTTCAAATATGTCTAAAGTATTTTACATGCCCAAGTTTAACATCAAAGTTTTCCACTGTGAGATCATTGGAGCCTGGTCAGAGACACATCCACACTGAAGAGAGAAATGGTGTATATATGTGCCAAGTTAAGCCAGATGAAACCAGGGATGTTTTAATCTTAATCAAACATGCTTATCCACACATGGGAATCTGATGGGGAAGAGTGTCATATTTAACTTGGACTTCACAATAATTCTACCTTTCCTAATATGGATATTTTCTTCTGCTTATCATGGGCCAAGTCTCATGCCTTTGAAGTCTCAATCTCCTCACAAGAGGTTGTGACTTTGCACTTCCTCTCCCCACATTGAATGACCAAACGAGTATATTGCCATTTTCCTCTGATTCCTTTACTCAATTGTCATGGTCTCCTGAAAGATGTGTATAAAAATAACATTCAGGGATATTCCTGAATACAGGATTATGGAAATGGACTTATGTTGGTAAATGAACTCAACCTGAAGTTCTTTATTCTACTTAGCAAACTAGTCTTTTGCTTAGAATCAAGAGAATCTCAGACAAAGCAGATTAGGGGACATACTAATAAATCAACACAGTTTAACATTGTCACACATACCTTGATGAAATTTGGAGTTTCTCATGATATATATGTGTGTCCTAATTCAAATGGTTCTTTTTATTTATCCCTTTTTATTTAAAAAATGTCAATATTGTACTTTGTAAAATGCCTTACATTTGAAAAGCAGCTATAGCCTTAATGATCCAACTAAGATAATCAATGAACTTTCAGAAATTAACCAAATATAGACCAGTTTAAATTAATTCACAGCCATGTAAATTGAGTCATACATATTTTTTTCCTACACTTGAGATAAAAACCAGTCACCCTGAACAGTTTGCATGCACCGAAACCTTGGAACAGCCCTGGCTCGCTGAGCCCCGTGCATTCTCCTCCAGCCGCACATTCTTTTCTTTGACCTATTACAGAAGTGCTGGACATCTTTGCTTCTATAGTTCACTGACTCAGTAGGAAACAACTGCATAAGCTAAAATGAATTTGGCCTGATTTGGGGAGTGCTAGCATGTTTTTCCACCTTAAAAAATACGTCATAACAAGCCTTCTGAGTTACTGTCTCCTCCCAGTCAGTCACTATCTTTCATCTGACTTTCTTTCCATCTCAGCATGTTCTCAAGAAGCACATGAAAAAAATTTCATGATTTTTTAAAAATAGGTATTCTGGAGAATTCTTACAACTGAAGTGCTCTCTGCTCTTGGTGGCTAGAACTTCATGTTTCCAGCTAATTTGTCCACATGCTGTATCCTGTCAGAGAAAGGATACGTATATCAAAGACGTGGAAGCGGAGTCTCAGCATTTATGTTTACAGTTCTAGACCCCAGTGTATTTCTTGGCTTTAGTCTAAAACTTATATTGGTAAGTATGGGCTATCTAGATATATTGGTAAGTATGGGCTATCTAGATCTAAGCCTGGTCATTCTGAAGCCCCTCTCTTGTGAATTCTTACCTGATAACATTTTTTTTGAAAGATTAACTAATGTTAATGACCTCATCAGAGAATTCTCTCCAAATGAAAATTATATTCCCTCTGGACATTCCTAACACTTTTCTTTGAGAATATAAGATTGCTAATTTGAAGCAAGATTTTCATCTTGGTGACGAATGGAAAAGATATCCTAATCACCTATCTCTAAGGACCAGACTGTAATTAAGTAGTATATTAAGTGAAGTAATTGAATTAAATAAGTTTTACTTTCTTCTTAATAGCTGTTTCAAATTTGCAAATATCCAAATTTCTATCCTGTAGACAACGATTACTATATGTCCAGATTCACCTTTTATAAGTGTGAAGGAATTCACTGATGAGCAAGGGCTGAATCAAGAATTGTAAGTTTTATACAGCATCTCTCCATTTCCATTATGTTTTGTTTAATCTCTGTCACTTAGCATTGTACCAAGTATATAGTAAGTACTTCGGGAAAAATATAGTAAATGCTCAGTATTTGTTGAGTAAATGAATATATTATAAACTGAATGTTTATGTCTTACCAAATTGTGTATGTTTAAATTCTAACTTCCAAAGTTATGGTTTTAGGAGATGGAACCTTTTAAGAGGTGATTAGGTCAGAAGGGTCCGCTATTATGAATGGTGTCAAGGCTTATATAAATGAGGCCAAGAAAATTTGTTTGCCTCTTCTCTTTACCTCTTCCACAAAGTGAGGAAGCAGCATGAAGGCACCATATCTGAGAAACAGGCTCTCACCAGACAACCAATGTGCAGGCGTCATAATCCTGGACTTTGCAGCCTCCTTCACTGTGGGAAGTAAATGTTTCTTGCTCATAAGTCACCCAGGTTATGGCATGTTTGCTATAGCAGCACACACAGATTGTTATGGTCTAAATGTTCCCCCTAAAATTCAAGTACTGAAACTTAATGTCCAACATGCTAGTATTAAGAGGTAAGGCTTATAAGAGGCAATTAAATCCTGAAGGCAGAACTCCCATTCCCCATGAATGGGATTAGGACCTGTATAAAAAGCTTGAGGAAGTGAGTTTGTTCTCTTCCCTCTCTTTCAGCATATAAAAATATCTAGAAGGCACCATCTATGAAAAACAGACCTTCACCGGTATCTAATACTGAGAGAAAATAAATTTTTATTATTTATAAATCACCCAGTGTCAACTATTATTTTATGGCAGCACAAATGGACTAACACATAAACTAAAATAGAGTAGCACTTTTAAATTTCAGTATAATCTATGTGGTCATTTTAACCATATTTACTCCCGACATGTGTGTCTGTCATTCAGTCATGCTTGCTTCATTCAGTTGGTAAGATGGTTCAAAAAATGTTTCCAAAAGTTGTATATTTGAGTCCATATTTTTTGCCTAGACTTGGATTTTAAGGCAGATTTTTGTAAATGTAGTTCTGGTTGTCCTTAGGATTTCCTGAATTATTTTCAGTTCTCCCCTGAGCACTTGGTAAATCTGTACTTTCTGCTCTCTTAGAGATGAGTGGAGTCACATGACTTGTCTTAGCAGTGGAATATGAACAGAAGGGCCATTGCTCATCAAGGTCATTGGGGTGAGTATCTGACTTGCCATGTTCTCTCTTTTCCTTTGCCTTATCATTTTTCCCTAGTATAATCTAGATAGTGACTTTTTCATCAACCTACATGTGGGAATGAGGAGAATGCACGTCGAAGCCCCAAGTCAATCTTCTATAAGTATACAATAAAATCCACTGCAGTATGAGCTCATTCATTTGGACTAAAAACCAAAAGAAGGGAATGTTTCTGAATAAAGGATGGATCAACAGACTAAATGTTAAATAGTACTTAACTACTGTAGAACTAAAGAATGTCTATCATATTTGGCTACAGAGAAATCATTAAAATGTTTTAATTATAAAAGGAATAGTTTCTATAGCATGATAAGTGTGAAATCTGACTATATTAGGTTGCGGAGGAAGTGAAAAGTGAGGAAGTAGGAATGATCTATAGAAAACTGAAGAAATTTTTGTGTGCAGGTAAGGAGAAGATTGAGTCGTGCATTGCAGGGAAATGTGAAATTCAGAATATGATTTTCCATTAATATGGAGACTTGAAACATGTCAAAATCTTGACAAAAGAGGGGACTACAGAGTGAGAAGAAGGAAAAGAGGAAATAATAAAAACAGCAGAGGCCCTGAGGAAGCAGAAAAGGATGAAATCCAGGGCCCAGGCAGAGGCAGCCATCCCACATGGAAGAGGGGACCTCTTTTACCATAGTAAGAGAGGAAGAGCAAAGGTTTAATGGCAGGAAATTGGAAGAAATGGAAACTTTTGATGGGTGGGAAGTCCAAGGTGACATTGTCTACTGAGGATGAGTGACTGGGTGGCAGGTCCAAAGCCTGAAGAGAGTAGAAGACTGTAAAGAACTGGACACATTTGTGACATGACTAGTGAAATATGGAAGTTCTGTTACTAAGAATAAAAATAAGATAATTTTTAATATAAAATCAAAAAACAGACAAGTGTGATGTTGGGGGCCAAAATACTCATATGTAGGTGTTTGGGACAATTTTAAAACATCAAATTATCATTTTATTGCCAATAAAATTAGTGGGATACATTTAAACATCCTACTCTTACATTCACATACTTTTCCCCTAGCTACTTCTATGATTCTTATCTTTTTTTTTTTTTTTTTTTGAGACGGAGCCTCAAGCTGTCTTCCTGGGTAGAGTGTCATGGCATCACAGCTCATAGCAACCTCCAACTCCTGGGCTCAAGCGAGTCTCCTGCCTCCGCCTCCCAAGTACCGGGGATCACAGGCGCCCACCACAACGCCCGGCCATTTTTTGGTTGCAGCCATCATTGTTGTTTGGCGGGCCCAGGCTGGGGATTCGAACCCGCCACCTTAGGTGTACGTGGCTGGCGCCTTAGCCGATTGAGCCACAGGCGCTGAGCCGAGTAACTGTCTCTTACTTCCCTAGTTCCTTAGACATGATTATGCAGAACATATTGTGCAGTTACGTGTATAAACCAAGAGGGAGTTCACAGTTTCTGTCAGGGAAGAGTTCAGCACGTTGCCTAGAATAGATGGGACTCGTGTGTACTACATTTGAGACATCTCTAGGATGGAATGAGGATCCCAAAATGCAAGAGATAATCAATGGCCATTGTCTTTCCAGATGTTTTTTGTTTATTTCTTTCTCCTTCTACCCTTTCAGCACCAAGTCGACAAAGGGTTACATAGAAATATTATTTGTTGAAATCAACTGTGGAATAGTGAGCAGGGAATAAAAAAAAATCAAAAGATTATATTTTGTTTGCTAGTTAACTTTTACATGATTTTATGATTGACATAACAGTTTCTGTATAGTAGTAACTCATAGAGTTGCCCTGTCTGGGAGGCAGTCAGTTTGCTGGTGGCAACATTGCCAAAATCATGGGTCGATAATACTTGGGGGACATTTTTTGAATCTGGATAATTTATTTTGAATTTGAGGAACTTCTGCCATGTTCAGTGAAAGAGCCTAAAGGAAAAAGGACAGTGGTTCTCCAATGACACACCACATAGTTCTTTTCTAGCTATTGCAAGGCACATTGTAATAATAGAAGTATTAATTATTGCTTGTCATACCATGCAACAAAGATACAGTAATGTTCAGGGCAAATTCACCTCTGGTAAGTAGATTGATCTGTAAGCATTAATTCTTAAAGAAACACAGAAGAAAACAAAATAGGAACAGATAAAATTTTCAAAATTTCAAATGCCTAAGATCATATAGATGATTGCATTAGAATTTAATCGTCTTCTATTTGCCCTTTGACAAACCAAGACCTTCCTTCAGTTGTAAGTTGGAACGGCCAAGCAACAACTCCTCTGTAGTGTGAATCCAGGTGACAGAGTGATCCATAATCCTCCAGGGGTGATGTAACTATTAGAAGTCAGATCCAACCACAAATACATAACCCACTAAGGTACTCATAGGAAAATCAATTGAGAAGCTACCCTCTTCTATTCCAACTTATCCTCTTAGAGTTAATCATGTATTTTTGACTAGAAATATAGTTTAGAAAATGCCTAACCTCCTATTGAATCATTCATTTACTAAATGATGAAGTTGATTTAGAAGGATCTGGGGTTGCACCTAAATAAGAAGAAATAAACCAGAACAACCTTTGCCCTCGGTGCCCAAATATGTAAGTTATACACCCAAGTTCTCAGCAGTCGCCATGGAAAATAAAAAACAAAAACCAAGGACTACTGTTTACACAATTCTCGACCAAGCATTGAAAAGCATAATATGAAATGCTTATTAAACACCTTGCAGACACATATTAACATTCTTATTAATATTAACCAGATCTTGGTTCAATAAACTCATGCCACAAAGAAATATGACATCTGTGGAACATTTAAGCTCGGTAATTGGGTCGCTAAAATACTAAACAAAGACCTAAATTCACTTGGAAATGTTTACTTTTGTTTAAAAACAGAATTCTCAAGTGCCTCTCTGCTTTCTGATTTCATTCACAACAAGAATGAAAATACTGAAATGTGGCAGGATTTCTAACAGAACGAAAGCCAAGAAACTCTGAAAACACAGTGTCGAGATTTCCGGTTTAATTTCCAGGACAAAGAGACTCATTGTCAGTTTTTATCATCTTTGCTGCATAGATACCTGGATAAACAAAAGCCTTCGACCTCTGCGGGGTCACCTGGTGCCCCTTTTTGCCTCTAATTTTCCACTGCTCTTCACAGTACAGTGCTGGGATGAATCCAACCTCTTTTTACCACAATCGCTCCTAGTCATTCCCAAAGGAAGCACTGGAAAATAGTTGGAATTTTTCTTCTATACTTTCGCATTAGTTTATTCTCAGAGCACTTATCATTTGTGCTGTGAGCCACATGCTGGATAAAGAAATATGGATGAGGCATTTAACCACTTTTTCTCCCTAAAGAGCAATACTGCAGATCATATTTTTGTTTGTATGGTGTTTGTTTTGTTCTGCTTTGACACATAGCTTCTGTAAGAATTTCAGTCAGTCTTTCCCTTGGCATTTATGTACCCAATTCCAGGCAATAAAAACAAACACCAAAGTATGACTTTTTAATCGCATGAATTTAGTTGCTTTTCATGATAAATCTTTGCATGGGATAGCTCAACTCGTTATCTTAAAGGTATTATTTACAACACAAAAAAATATCACTTTTGTGAATTTTTGCCAGAATTTATGAGTATTCAGGTTCCATTTGGGACTATCACAAATGCCATTTTCTTTTCTTGTGAGCTTACCTTTTATGCTCAGCTAAAGGAATAAAAGCATTTGCCAGCAGCCATATTCTCCTATCAGTTTGGCATACACAATCTCATTAAATAAGACAAAATGAAAAACAGAAAAGGTAAACGGAGGTCATTGCATTTGGTTAAGGGATGGCACCTGGTTCTTGGTAGTCTTGATTTGTTTGGGGCCTGAATGCATTGAACAGATGTTATTATTTATTTTATTTACTTCTTGCCAGAATTCGTGTCTGGTTATGCTCTGATCATATCAGACTTTGATGTATCTTTCATATTCTTTTTTGCTTTTTCTATTCCCACAGCCACCACCCTGTGTGAACTTTGGGGATTTTATACTTCAGAAGTCAGCCATTAGCCTCCTAGCTGGTGAAAACAGTGGCAAACTCAGGTGGCTCTCCACGAGAACAGTTAGATTAAGGTGAGAACAAGTGAAAATGAGAGAGGCTGCCAGGCTCAGCAGATCAAACCCTTTTTTGGTCAACTTACTGCCAATCTGCATTCCAGTCTGGGTCATCATTGCCAGCTTGCACTATACCCATTTTTCCTCACTATCAGCCCCTCAGCCTTCCACCACGTTCCTCCCATGACTCTCCTGCTGTACTGAAGGTTCGTGGTTTTACTCCTCATTGGCACGTATGAGCGACTGCTCTTTCATATTGGACCCTGACCTCCATCCCTGCTATTTGTTCTTCATTTATATTTCCCAGCCTTCTTCTGCTCTGAATCCACTTCAAACAGCTAGAACTTTAGAACAGGGGACATCAGTTTTCATGGCAATTAGTAGTGAAAATCTTGAACAGATACGGGCTCATCTTGATACCGAAGTTTCAACCACCAAGGGAATTGTTTGACTCCTTTGTTGTTTATGGAATATATATATGTGTGTGTGTGTGCGTGTGTATTTAGACATATTCACAAACAATGCTCTCTGTTAGAGAATGTCTTTTTATTCCGTAAATTATTATGGTTTCTAGATAGATTAGCAGACTCATCCAGGTTGCATGACACTTTTTTAGTGCACTGGCTTTTTAATGTTCTGGTACAGGTAAAGTCAGCTCATACCATCTTCATACTGTATTGCCATCCATTCCGTAACCTTGCTTCCTTTATTTTGTATCTTCTGGCTGATTGCTGAATGAAGCATATTTTATAATTTGTGGCATCTTAATCTTTGTTCACCGAACTCTTTCTTGGTGGGTAGTCTGCTCCACTTAGTTTCAGGGTAATCTTTGCTTTTTTCCTCTGGTGTCTTTTGAGATCAGACAAGTTATAGACATGTCAGAAGTTGCCAAAGTCACTTTTCTTCTCACTCTGCCCTACTCCTGTCTGGCCTTGATTCTTGACTTATCTCCTGATTTTGACCAATCTGCTATTCTTGGATTTACCTGCTAATCTGTCATCCTTGTTAGCTGAAATCCATTCCTCTGGCTCTTTGCAATCTCAGTCGTAACGGTGGAATTTCCTCTTGCCCTGAGACTCTAAAACTTGATATACTTTACTTTTCTGGTCCAGAGAATTTTGATCCTCCAGAAAGGGACTTACAAGCTGGAATGTTGAATCTTTTTCATTTTACTCTCCAAATTCATCCTTTTCTCCCCAGCTCTGTTCCCCAAAAGCCTTACTCCTTTATGGACTGCACTTTTCGTATTCTCTTGGCTGCTGGTTTCATTTGTGTTCATCAATGCTGGCGATTAGCAGACAGGAGGCGAGAGTAGGTGGAGTATTTATTCCCCTTGTTTCTTCTCGCCCAGTTTTGTGAACTGGTCATCTTCATTTACCTATACTCACAGCTGCTTTACTTAGCTGGCCTTTTCTTGTTGACTTTGGTTCTCACCAGGTAACACGATCCTCCTTTGTCTGGGGAGGGAAAGGCTTTCTATTGCATGTTCCACCATCCCTCCTTGGTGGTCTTAATCTGCCCCACAGTTTTGTAAATAGTCCTACCATTTGACTTCCGTCAATTAGCCCTTTGATGGTATCACCTGTTCCTTTAGACTCCTGACTGAACACGAGTGTAGAGAAGAAGACAGAAAGCACGTACAATCCATGGTATAGGTCTTTATGAATGTGGCTGCCCTTTGGGGGACAGAGATTTGAAGGTTACAACATATGTCTCAAAGGTATGTGTAAGTACATTTTACACAGATGGAAAAAGAGGTGCTATGAGGAGAGGATTGCTTGAGAAATATAGAAAGCTAAGAGTTTCTCTCTGCAGGAATGAAATGTTATTAAGGGTATACTGGGATAGCCTTTTACTCTTCTGCTAAGCCTCACTTTATAGAATAAACAGTAACAGGCAGTAGGATAGTCACAGAAAAAGTCAGAGCAGCAGGTTAAGTCAAGCATGTGTGCATGACTCTGTTAGCCAGGCCACTCAGGACTTGGACTGTTTTCCTCCTTTGGGGATAATGAATGTCTACCATGCTGGACTCACCTCATGCATTAAGTTTCAAACTATATAACTTTGGGGTTAGTCTCTTCCCTCCACCAAGGCAGAGAAAGACCAGTGGTGTTTCATGAACCCCCAAGATGGGGAACAGGTTAAGAGTACTTTAGTTGAATGGCACGTTTTTGGGAAAGAACAGGGTCATTTTTGGCAGTGCCATAGACTTTAGTGGTTTTATGTGTGTTTGTTTGTTTGTTTTTTAGAGACAGAGTTTCTTTTTTTTTTGGCCTCAATAGAGTTCCATGGTGTCACAGCTCACAGCAACCTCCAGCTCCTGGGCTTAGGTGATTCTCTTGCTTCAGCCTCCTGAGTACCTGGGACTATAGGTGCCTGCCACAGTGCCTCGCCATTTTTGTTGCAGTTTGGTTAGGTCCGGGTTCAAACCCACCACCTTTGGTATATGGGGCCAGCATCCTCTCCCCCCCCCACAACTGAGCCACAAGTGCCGCCCAGCTTTGTGTTTTTTAAGCTAAGCAGGGAGACATGCCCAGGGGCACAAACCTGGTAAAGAGTAAAGACAAAGGATGCTGGAATTTTCTGAATGAGTTGCGAGTCTATAGCAGTGATTTTCAAACTGTGTGTGCCATCAGAGGATCTTAGGTGTGCTGCAAAAAAATTTTAAAGATTATTAATTAAATTATTTATGAAAGAAGTTCAAAGCACAGTAAGTATATTCTTTTTTAAAAAATTCCTTTTATTTTTGATCAACATAATTTAAGTGTGCTGTGAAAATTTAACTATAGGTTCAAGACAACAAAGGTTGAAAAACACTGGTATGTAGGGACAAATGAAGGAAGGAACGGGGACAGGTAAGAAGCCAGATTATTCTGTGATGTATTTGTTTTCTAGGGAGGCCTCCTAAGTGGCATTGGGGCCACATTCAAAGTTTAATTCTCCCCAATACATGGGTTACCAAAGTATTGTCCTAATCTACTTCATTATTACTTTAACATATCTCTGCCTTTCAAGTCCATCATATTTTAGAAAATTTAAGATATTCAATCACTGTGCAGACTCTGGTATGTTTTGGTCAAAACCACTTAGCAGCACAGCCAAAATTAAGTGGAAAGTTTAGGGGTTATCTTGTAAATTATTGTGTGCCAACAGACAAATGGTAATGTTTGGACCTGGGTTATTCATTTATTTATTTATTTTGTTTATTCAACCAATTTGAATTGGCTGTCAATAGCAGACTGAAGTTAAGAGAAGATCGTGGGCTTTTAGACAAGGGACTATCATTAGCAAAATGAAATAGTCATATCCAGGGAAATCATGAAATACTTTAGGTTTTAACTGGGGTTAAAAAGGAAGAGCGAACAACATCCATGTAATTTAATTTTGGCACTAAGAAGTTGAACACAGAAAAATCAGTGTTAAAACCAAAGTTTTATATTCTAAAATTTCTGGTCATAGAGAAAAATTAATAGCAATAAATATTCATCTTTTTACTTAAGCTAATTGAAATGGCTGAGGATACAGTCTCAGTCTGTTGGATTTCTGCTCTGTTCATTGGGCAAAGGTGATTCCAGACAAATTCGTTTTTCACCTGAATTAAATCTCTGCCCTCTGTGTTTTTCCAGTTCTATCCTACTCAGTGAAGAACCACACAATCCACACTCATATTGAACAAAGCTATTATTTAATGGAATCTTTCCACTGTGAAACCAAATTATTTTAATTGGCTTAAAATAATACTAAAAGCTGAAAGCCAAGTACGCGACCTCTGGCCCTGCTGGTGTTTAAGATATCATACTCATCATACTTTCTGGTGAGAGTCTCAGGCCCGTCTCTGAAGAAAGGCCAAATATAAATAAATTCATAGTGCTTAGATCAGAGTTTTGCCAATGTATATTATGTCTCATATAAGCTCTTATTATATAACTTCCTTCTTTGGGTTTTATAGAGTTCTTGTTTGTTGACATTCAGGGTGTGTCTAGAAAGTGTATTTTTGATTTATCCTACTCACCTAGGCAGGGTGCCCTGGACATTAGAGGATCTGATTTATACTTCATGGTTTATTTTTTGTGGTTATATATTTCTTAAATTTTGCTCATGTGCCCTTGGACTTTTTAAGGAAAAGCTTGACAGCTCATTTTTATAAATCAATAAATAAGTAAGTAATACATCATAGATCAAAGGCCACAGCAGCAGCACCATAGAGAGAATTATATTGTCCTAGGCACTTATGTACTTATAATGATGATATCCTTGGACGCAAGGCCTAACACACTTTTCAGTAAAACTATTAGATTCCATACAAGATCAACAATTACAAACACTCTAGTGAAGATGATTAAAATTTAACAGGCTTCTTTTACAGGCTTCAGAGTTTAGTATTCTCATGTCTTCCTCTTTGGCCTGACTTCTTTCTGTACTTCAGAATTCCCTTGTTTGACGTCCAAAAACTACTCTGTTAATATCTCTTAAACCCAGAGGCATAATTGAAGAAGAATGAAACTTGGAATTCTCAAATCTTTAATGAGCCTCCCAGGAGCCAGGTTTAGCTTAGGAATTCCATCCAGGAGCAAGCATGCCTATCATTCTCCATGCCCTGGGTCAAACTTCAGAATCTCTTAGTTCAAGAGGGAATTTTATAAGATGTAAAATCCCCCAAGTTTCTTTTGGGAAGAGAGGAGACAGCTTTAGAGGCAACATTCCTTAGGACCTGTAATCTGGACTGTGCCCTTTGCATCTGTGGATATTCATCTGCCCTATTTAGCTCTGTCTTTCAGCCCCAGTCAGTTCCTGGCACAGAGAAAAACTCACACATTATCAGTAAAATCCATGAATGAATAAATGCAAGTTTCAAAAGTAGGTAGAAAAAACCAATAATTTAGTGGGTGGTCTTAAATTTCTAAGGCACACCTATGTCACCTACATTTCAAAGCAAAACAGATAGACATTTTATGAATAAAGAAAAATAAAATACAGAAAGAAAAAATAAATTAAAAATAAATGAAAGACAAAAGGGGAAATAGAGAAGAAATGAAATTATAGCATTTCATTCTAATAATGTGGTAGGCTAGTCAATTTAGTTTTCATTTAAATTGTTTTATTTTGGCATTTTCTTCCTATTTTATAGAACTGAGCAGGCATAAGCAAAAGCATGGTCTAAAATTTGTTCTTAAATCATCTTTGTAATCTTCCCTTTCATTATTTTATTCCAAAATAATAACAATCACAATAGCAATAAATACAAGTCACACATTTTGGAGCCTTACTCTGTGCCAGGCATGACACAGAGTATGCTGTATACATAACTGCACTGAATTCTCATGATCGTCCTGAAAAGCAGATGCCATGATCTCTCTTGTTCTACAGATGAGATGAACAGGCTTAAAGGAGTTAAATTCTTTTGCCCAAAATCACATAGCATGCATGCGGCACACTTGAACCAGGTAGTCTTTCCCCATATTCTCCTGCTGGATGCCTCTTGGTACCTACAACCCCCACAGCTACTCCCTCTGGTTCTGAAATCTTAGGAGTCCTACAGCACACCCAGAGGGGTTCTATAGACTGAATATTTGAGTCCCCTCCAAAATTCATATGTTGAAATTCTAACTCCCAGTGTGATGGGAGGTGAGGCCTTTGCAAGGTGATTAGGTCATGAGGGTGGAGCCCTTAGACATAGGATTGGTGCCCTTATAAAAGAGAGTCTAGAGAGCTCTCTCACCCCTTTCATGTGAGGATGTAGAGAATATCACCATCTTTAAACCAAGGTGCAAACACTCAATCTGATAGCACCTTGATCTTGGACTTCCCAGCTCCTAGAACTATGAGGAATTAATTTCTGTGTTTTATACCACCTTGTCTATAGTATTCTGTTATAGAAGCCCAAATGGACCAAGACATTAGACTTTTCTGATCTCAAACCCTTCAAAACTTGTCCATTTTATATTCTTCAGAGTCCTCTTCTGAGGAATAAATTCTTGTTAGTAGGTCAAGAGCTGATAATGAGTTTATTTGTAATTACCCCAAGGAAATTCATTTACATCTTTAACAGAGGCTCTCTGAAGAATGTGCTTGGCCCAAAAGAATGACTGTCCTATTGAGAAGTTGAGCCAGTTGGCAGGTTTTTGAAGAAGGGCACTATTGGGTTCAGGTTGACTTTTCAGGCCCTTGACGTCACGCTAAAAAAGTAGATGCCTTTTTTGGCTTATGCTCTGGGAAGATGTGACTAAGGGAGAGAGTGTTGCATGTCCCTTCATTATTTATAAGTAATTCTAGTCAGGCTCATTCATATGTATGTATTCATTTCCTCTTTTGGCTATGCGAGCACCTAGGAAAGTTTTGGCGTGTATCCCTTGGGGTTTCTTGGGAAAGATAGCAGTGTGAAGGCAAACAGAGTACTTGCTCTTTTGTTGACATTGAGCTGATGCAACAAGCAAACAAGTTTCTGTATGGATGTGTATGTTCTGCATCAATGTAATTTTAACTCCTTTAGTTGTGTTATCTGTTGCAGTATTGTGAATGTAGGAGAGTATTTGCAAGGAGAGGGAAGGAGAGAAAGAGAGGTTGATTTTAAAAACTCTCCAAACCTGGGATTTATGTAATATTGGAATTGAATTTACATATGTGCCTTCCTATGAAATATATCAGAAATAAAAATTGTAATCTTAAATTAACTGATTTCATCTTTGCTGGTATCTGCAGTCCAATAGTCATGATGGAAAGCTCAGAGATAAGGACTAATAGTAGAAAGAACAGTGGTCTTTGAGTCAGAAGGCCTGGATTCTTGAATTCATTCTGCTATCAACTAGCTGTGAGAACTTGGGCAAGTCAACTCCCCCTCTCAACATGGACTTAAAATTCTATGATTAGTAATTTAAACCTCCATTACTTATAATCTTAAGTGATTTACCTGCCAGGGAGCTCTGGAGTGTGAGTTGTGCCACAGTTGTCCTGGCACCAGGCAAGGGAGCTGGCCATACACTTGTAGAAGACCAATTTGACTCCCTGCTATCTCTTTCTAATTACCCCAACTCTGGTTTCTCCCAGATATTCATACAAAGAGACCGTTGCAGCCCAAGGGCTGTTCTCCCCAAAAGAGTGAGTGCTGGCTATTGGAAGTGAAAGTGCACCCAAGGGGGAACGTGCTCAAAAGTGGTAGAAAGAGAAAAGCTAACTCCAGTAAGATTAGCCCATATCACTAAATCCCCAAACTAGAGATGCTGGCGTGGATGTGGAGAAAAGGGAACACTCCTACACTGCTGGTGAGAATGTAAATTAATACGTTCCTTTTGGAAAGACATCTGGAGAACACTTAGAACACTAAAAATAGTTGCCCTTTGACCCTGCAATTCCTTTATTAGGTATATTCCCAGATGACCAAAAATCACATTACAACAAAGATATTTGTATCAGAATGTTTATTGCAGCCCAATTCATAATTGCCAGGTCATGGAAGAATCCCAAGTGCCCATCGATCCACGAATGGATCAACAAACTGTGGTATATGTACACCATGGAATACTATGCAGTCATTAAGAAGGATGGAGACTTTACCTCCTTCATGTTCACATGGATGGAGCTGGAGAATGTTCTTCTTAGCAAAGTATCACAAGAATGGAAGAAAAAGTATCCAATGTACACACCTCTATTATGAAATTAATTTATACCTTTTATATGAAAGCTATAACCTAATAACAGCCTAAGAATAGGGGGAGGGGGGAGGGAGAGAGGAGGGGGGAACGGGTGGAGGGATCACTTCTGAGGTTTATCTTACAAGGGTACAGGTGAATCTTTCTAAGAGTAAAATGTGAACATTTTAACACAATAACTAAGAAAATGACATGAAGGCTATGTT
>CAUYQV010159055.1:0-14136 GCA_963574575.1 Galagoides demidoff | reverse complement strand
CAGCTCATAGCAACCTCCAACTCCTGGGCTCAAGCGAGTCTCCTGCCTCCACCTCCCAAGTAGCTGGGACCACAGGCGCCCGCCACAACGCCCGGCCATTTTTTGGTTGCAGCCATCATTGTTGTTTGGTGGGCCCGGGCTGAGGATTCGAACCTGCCACCTTAGGTATACGTGGCTGGCGCCTTAGCTGATTGAGCCACAGGCACTGAGCCTCAAGTTCAGATTCAATGGCTACGAGTGCTTCCCATGTGCCAGCCATTTGTATCAAGTTTTTTCACGTATGTCACCTCTTTTAATCCTCACAACATATCTGTCTGATGCATTTCATTGTTCCTATCTTACCTGTGAGAAAACAGACCAAGATAAATGAAGTAAATTGGCAGGGATTTGAGTCTGGGTGTTCTGTCTCTGCGTTCTTTTCCATTATATCATTCTGCTTCTTCACATACAACTCTCTAAGCATCATTTCTGCTCAAAGATAGTTGGGATTTTCCAGGAGCAAGGGAAAATCCACACCTGAAGATACCCCTGAAGTCAACAACCATCTTCCCAGGACTTGATAAAGATGTGTCTCAAAATGGGAGATACAGTTGAAACCCCCTAAGATCCAGTCCAGTTTTCTTTTTTTTGAGACAGGAGCCTCAGGCTGGCCCCCTGGGTAGAGTGCCGTGGCATCACAACTCACAGCAACCTCCAACTCCTGGGCTCAAGCAAGTTTGGATTTGAACCCGCCACCTTGGGTGTATGTGGCTGGCGCCTTAGCCACTTGAGCCACAGTCCAATTTTCACTCACTAAATTCTTCAAGCTTTTACAATTTTTTTTTTAATTCTACTAGGCTGGACAAAGTGATACATATCTATAATCCCAGCTACACAGGAGGATGAGACAGGAGGATTGCTTGAGCCCAGAAGTTCAAGTCCAGACTGAGCAATGTAGCAAGACCCTGTCTCAAAAACAAACAAAATACAGAAACAAAAACCTCCCACCTCTTTTGGATGTCCTTCATAGGCCTCCTAAAGCCCCTCTTGTACCCTCCACCCCGTAATGTGCAGACTTGTACGCATTACAACATAATTTTCCTGCCCACTGGCTTCCACCTAATTCTAACAGGTGTCTCCAGCAGGAAATCAAGTTTGGTAGGCTGTTCCCCAACCACAAGTCACTGCTCCTCTCACTGTGGCCTGCTCTTCACAATTCTTGCTCCTCCTTCTCGGCTCTGTTCACTCCCTCTTTGCCCCTTCTGTTTAGCCTAGGGAGGGTAACAGCCCTGTCTCTTCCATACCGAACATCCTACAACATCCCTTGCAGTCTGTCTATATCCATACACACCTATGTAATTGATCCCTTTGTTCATGAACCTTCCCCAAACTGTTCTTAATTGAATGTGCCACCTGTTGCCTATTGAGAACCTCACCGTTATAACTTTTTTCCAGATTATAAATTCTATATCCCAATTACATTTTTTACATGCTCAGTGTGAGACTTTCACTTAGATACAGACAAAAGAAGAAAATCAAAATAATCTAGACTCCTACTAGAGTAATATTTATTTCCAACATTTTCCTGTACAGATATTCCATGTTTCTTATTTATACTCCAATGCACATACAATTTCACCAAAACATGGAATCATGAGCGTCTTCTCACATCATTAAAAGGTTTCATTGGGCCAGCTGTGGTGGCTCACACCTGTAGTCCTAGTTCTCTGGGAGGCCAAGGCCGGTGGATTGCTTGAACTCAGGAGTTTAAGACTAGCCTGAGCAAGAGCAAGACCCCGTCCCTACTAAAAATAGAAAATCTAGCTGGATGTTGTGGCAGGCACCTGTGTGGTCCAAGCTACTCAGGAGGCTGAGGCAAGAGGATCACTTGAACCCAAGAGTTGGAGGTTGCTGTGAGCTATGATGATGCCATGGCACCCTACCTAGGGCAACAGAAAGAGATACTGTCTTGAAAAAAAAGTTTTCATAAACATCATGTTTCAAAATTATATATCATAATTTAGCATAATTTTTTGTCCACTTTCCTATTTGGGTTATTTATATATATTTTTGCTATCATAAATATCACTGCTATGATGATAATCATTCATAAGTCCTAGTCCAAATTTCTGATAATTTCCTTAAGTCCTTCAAAATTTCGATGTTTAAGTAATGCCCAATATATTGTATACAGCAGAGGGAGCTCGAGAGTTCTCTGAAACAATAGTTTTCTATGCCCTGGTGAAGAATGAAAATAACCTGCCAGGACTGGCAGAAATATTAAAGGCATTTGAGGGTTTCCCTTCACCACTGGGAAAGCTATGCCTGATCTCACAGTGCAACAATGTGGGCATTCTCTTCCCAGGCCTGGTTCGCTGTTGGGTCGGGAGCACAGCTCAGTTTGTTATTTTGGCTGATGACAAGTGTGGTCATGAATCTTTAGATCTGTGGATGACCGGTGGGGCGACCTTTGCGGCTTAGTTTATGAGGAAAGTTGATGTGAGAGGGTTCTGAAAGATGGCCACACCCCAGCCCCAGGGAACCGCAGTCCTAGAGTAAGTTCCCAGAGCCACAGGCCAGACCTTGTAGAACTTGTTGTGCAAGTTCTGGGCAGCTGCCTGAGAGACTGTGGTGGGTAATTGTCCTTAACCAAGGCTCAGGGTCACCTGAAAATGAGTGGGTGGCAAGCCAGAGCCAGGGCTGTTCTGAGGAGGAGGTGGGGGGCAGGGACCTGGGTTCCTGACCCTTTGGGTCTTCCTCTGGATCCCCTCCCTCCTATTCGGACGGTTCTTGCAGTAGGAGATTCTGACACAGGGAGAGCCTGCCAGAGCCCATGCCACCACCAGTGGCTAGGCAAGTGCAGCTGCGAAGAGAGGGGGACACCTTCAGCAAGTGACCTGAGAACAGGGAGTGCTGCTCTGTCCCCTTAGGGATGAAGATGGTACCACCTGTTCCCCTTGGACAAGCATTTTGTCTCTTCCTAGCTCCATCTCCCCAGGGATCTCCATCCCCACCTCCTGGACCAACATACTTGACTTGCTTATTTATGCAGGAGATAAATAAAGACCCTCTTTCCAGCCCAGCAGAGTGGTTCACACCTGTAATCCTAGCACTCTGCAAGGCTGAAATAGGTGGATTGCTTGAGCTTAGGAGTTCGAGACCAGCCTGAGCAAGAGTGAGACCCAGTCTCTAAAACTAGCTAGGCATTGTGGTAGGCGTCTATAGTCCCAGCTACTCAAGAGGCTGAGGCAGGAGGATGGCTAGAACCCAAGAGTTTAAGGTTGATGTAAGCTATGACGGCATGGCATTCTACTGAGGGCAATGAAGTGAGACTCTGTCTCAAAAAACAAACAAACAAACAAAAAAAAACGACCTTCTTTCCTTGAAACTATAATTATAAGACGAGTTTTAACTGTATGCAGAGTTCTCATGTGACCTAGGAAATCAGGGGGAGTTCATACTTGGTAAAAATGTTAAAATTTGGAAATACTATATCTATCCAGGCTGCAGGCTAAAAGCATCCCAGATAGGGTTAAGGTAAGACTTTCCCTCAAAAACCATGGCTGTCAATCTTATTTGTGCATAAAATCAGTAGGAGAGTTTTTAAAAAATCCCCATACCCAGAGCAATCACTTCAAAATCTCTGGGGATGGATCTAAACTTCAGTGTCTCTTAAAATCCTCCAAGTGATTGTGACATGTAGCCAAGGCTGAGAAACATTGGCTTTAAAAGGATAATGGAAAAAGGCCAAGGCTTTTAATGCCCTGATAGGCATGTAACGTTAATGACCACAGTTCCAGTCTGTACTCAGGGGTTTTATTTCTTTAAATCTTGAACTGTAAGTGCATTCTGGCCTTCGTTTGCCGAGCCAATTAGAGATCTATAAATAAGTTACAATTTTAGTAGTTAAATTTAATAAGAAAACTATATCTTGTGCCACTTGTACCCCATAAGTTGGCAAATCCAAGGCCGACTTTTTTCACAGAGCAGGAAGAATGACTTGGAAGAATGGGAGGAAAGCCCCGAGTTCATCAAGACAAGAACTTGAACATAGCAAGTGGGGAAGTTAGGGGTGATCAGATACCCACCCAGGGGAGAATCCTGCTTTCTAAGACTAGTAGTACAGCCAACTGGGGCCACAGGGTAGCAAAGGGTAGTAGTAGTACAGCTCTCCTGGATGTCATAGTAACGTTCAGGAGCCCCTTGGATGGGACTTTAATTCATGTTATAGGCAGAAAAGCCAAGATTTTGTTTGTTTGTTGTTTAGCAGGCCTAGGCCTGGTTTGAACCCACCAACTTTACTACTTAGTCACAGGCACCCCGCCTAGAAAAGCCAAGATTTGTCAAATCCCAAAGACACAAGACTCAGCCCTTTATTTTTCTGCATCCTCTTCTCACTTTATCCTCGGCCACCTTTCTCTGCTTTTTGGTTTTTTTTTGTTGTTGTTGTTTTTTTTTAAGGATAGTGTAGTCTTCTTCTCTGTACAGAAAGAGCAGGCACCTTGGAGTCCTTCAGATGGGAGTTCACTCAGGGAGCTCCATCACTCACTGGCTGTGCCATGTTCATGACAGGTTGAACCTCTCTGTTTCTCATCTATGAACTCAGCAAGTGATCTGAGAATGTGAGGTACTGCTGTGTCAACCCTGCGTCACCCATGGATTAAGATGGCACTGGCTTTTCCTCTGGAATAAAAGACTTTGCCTCTTCTGCCTAGGTTCATTGTCCCAGAGATTGGCTTTTTCTGGCAACCATATTTGATTAGCTTATTAGAGATAAAGTCAGTACAACCTTTATGCTCAGGCAAGAGGGCCTCTACTCTGGTCATCACACATCCTCATCTATGGTGTCCTATTATAGAGTTCCTTTGTCTGTGCTCCTCTCTGTCAGGTAAGGAGTTCACAGGGCCAAAGGGACCTACCTCTTAGAAACATTGCTCCTCTTACAAGAGCCAGGACCCTAAAGTTCCTCATCCAAGTGAGGTTGAGCCCACTTCTGGGGTCTATGAGGGCTGCTCCCCAGACCTGTCTTCTTGAGGATGGACTACACTGCCCATCCGAGGCCCCAAAGCAGGTCAGGGGCACTGTTGGGAGAGGGTGATGGAGATAGAGGTAGACACACCTGGGACAGGTATGTCCTTGTGGTAGTTGAAGACAGAGTCAGGGTTGATAAGAGAAGGGAGCAGCACTCCCTGGCTAGGGTTCAGCCCGGAACACTAATGGGCTTAAGAATTCTATAGTTGAACTTGGCCTTCTAGCTTGTTAAGAAGATATTTGTCAAGTTAGGAGGTTAGCACGTATTTTAGTTAACAGCTTGTTCGCTTAATTTTTAACTTTACAAAATTGAGGTATATGGTATGTGGACCTCACCCTGGCCACGCAAATGTTACAGGCAGGCCTGGGGAAAATAATACAATCACTTAGGTTGTTGTGAAGATTAAAAGCAAAAGAATGAATGAATGCACAGTAGGCACTCAGTTATTCTCCGTGCCCTCTAGCTCACCAATGTCTCTCTTTAAAAGTGCAGTTGTGGGGACCAGGTGCAGTGGCTCATGCCTACAATCCCAGGATTCGGGGAGTCTGAGGCGGGTGGATTGCCTGAGCTCACAGGTTTGAGACCAGCCTGAACCAGAGCGAGACCCGTCTCTAAAAATGGCCAGATATTTTGGCAGGCGCCTGTAATCCCAGCTACTTAGGAGGCAAGAGAATCACTTGAGCCCAAGAGTTGGAGGTTGCTGTGAGCTATGATACCCTGGCAATCTACCAGGGGTGACAAAGTGAGACTCTGTCTCAGTAAATAAATAAATGAATAAATCAAAAGAACACATTTGCAAAAGAGAGTTCTTCTCTAGGAGGAGCCACCACCTTCCTCCCTTTTTTCTGGGGTGTAGCTTCATGCCGTGTTAACATTGGAGCTGGCTAATGTACCTCAGGCCTTCCCACTAAGAGGAAAATACCAGTGTGAGAGCTGAGCCCAGATCCTTCAGTTAACTGTGGCCAAAAGAAAAAAAAAATGGCCCTTATGCCAACCAGGAAGGCCTGGAGCTCCTCAGCAGCGCGCAGGTGAGGCAGCCTGAGGGTGGGTGGGGCTCTAGGAGCTCTGGCCTCTGGCAAGACCCATGGAGAGAGATTTCTGTGTGTGGGAGGAGGGGAGGGCAAGGCGGCCACTGTGAGGACTCGGTTGTCTGCAGAGGCACACTGGCCTGAACTCAGAATTGTACCTAGAAAACTGATAATATTTCCTCAAGGGCCGGGAGGGAACTCAGGCTGGGGGCAACCAATCTAGAACTCCCTAGTTTGGGACAAAAGAGAAGCCAGACTTCTCTGATAAACTGGAACCAGACAAACAGGTTCCCTGTGCTGAGTATCTGGGATTTGCTGCTGCCTTTGAAAGTACCCGTGTAGTTTCTGCATTTTAAACAGTAAGTGGCAGCGTGCTAAGCAGTTAGAAAATGGAGCCAGGTGAGGGACGACATGTCAGGGAAGAGCATATGGGAAGAGCTGCAGGTGTGAAGGAGGCAGGGTATTAAAGGATAGTGAAGGACAAGCACAAGGTACCCGGAGAGGGCTGGTGAGAGGAGGCTGGAAAGGCAATCGGCCATATGGAAATGGTCTTGAGGCATTCTCATGTTACTGCTAGTGTCACAAAGAAAATGGCATTCAAA
The DNA here is from genome assembly GCA_963574575.1 of Galagoides demidoff. NCBI lineage: Eukaryota > Metazoa > Chordata > Mammalia > Primates > Galagidae > Galagoides > Galagoides demidoff. The sequence goes on along the minus strand of CAUYQV010159055.1, from coordinate 7,495 downwards.
ACTCTATAATGAGATTTTCTCCTCATTATAAAAAGCCATCTATAAATTTGGGGAAACTATTACATTTTGGTTACTAAGTGCCACAGAATACTTAACCCATATAAATATCAGACCTCTTTCTAGTTGAATTGTGATCAGTCTGTGTATCTATCCATCATCTGTCTCTCACTAAATTTTTTTTTTTTGAGACAGAGCCTCAAGTTGTCACCCTGGGTAGGGTGCCGTGGCATCACAGCTCACAGCAACCTCTAGCTCCTGGGCTCAAGTGATTCTCCTGCCTCCGCCTCCCAAGTAGCTGGGACCACAGGCACCTGCCACAACGCCCAGCCATTTTTTGGTTGCAGCCATCATTGTTGTTTGGTGGGCCGGGCTGGATTCGAACCCACCAGCTCAGGTGTATGTGGCTGGTGCCTTAGCTGCTTGAGCTGCAGGCACTGAGCCTCTCATTATTTTTTTAAATAACCAGAAATAAAAATTTATTTCAAAACACACTGAAGGCCAAGTACGGTGGCTCATGCCTATAAACCCAGCACTCTGGGAGGCCCAGGTGGATGGATTGCCTGAGCTCACAGGTTGAAGACCAGCCTGAGCTAGAGCAAGACCCTATCTCTAAAAATAGCCGGGTGTAGTGGCAGGAGCCTGTAGTCCCAGCTACTTGGGAGTCTGAGGCAAGAGAATTGCTCGAACCCAGGAGTCTGAGGTTGCTGTGACCTGTGACACTATGGCACTCTACCCGGGGTGACAAACTGAGACTCCATCACAAACATATACACACACACACTCAGAAAAACCCCCTAGGTTTTTAAATCACAGAGAAATTTATTTGATAAGTGTGGTATTCTACTTAGTCTTAAGAAACAAATTCCTGGGAATAAAACACTGTTTAAAAAATGTTTGAAGTCTCTCAAGATCTCAAAAACATGAGACTGCAAACTAATACAATTTCTGTGAAAGGAAGTATAGAGAATCCTGAAAGAACTCAAATTAGACCTCCCATTTCATCCTGAAATCCCATTACTAGGCATCTACTCAGAAGGAAAAAAAAATCATTTTATCATAAGGACATTTGTACTAGATTGTTTATCACAGATCAACTTACAATCGCCGAGATGGGGAAACAACCTAAATGCCCACCAACCCCGGCCTGGATTAACAAGCTGTGGTATATGACATGTGGTGTATGTACACCATGGAACACTATTCAGCCATTAAAAAAGATGGAGACTTTACATCTTTTGTATTAACCTGGATGGAGATAGAACACATTCTTCTTAGTAAAGTACCATAAAAATAGACAGCAAGAATCCAATGTACTCAGTACTAATATGAAGCCAGTAGAAAAACTCAAATCAATTCAAGGGAGTGGGGAAAGAGGAAGGAGGGGGATGGGTGTGCTCCCACTTAATGGGCACAATGTTAGGGTGTATGGCACACCTCTTGGGGGCACTACACAATTATAAGAGGGACTCTACCTAAAAAATGCAAACATTGTAACCTAATTCTTTGTGCCCTCAAATTAACATGAAACAAAAAAAAATTTTTTTTAATCTCAAAAATAAACAAATGTTACAAATATTTCCAGCTTATTCAAATGCTAGAGAGGGCTGGACTCTCAGAAACAAGATCATGTCAGTTCTGCACCTTGTCTTTGGGGGTAATATTCTCCCTAAAGGTCAAGAAATGTGTACTTATAAGGAGGCAAAGTACAAACACATTTTGATTTGGACTCATTGCCAAATTTTATCCGAAGGGCTTGGGGGTCAGGGATGCTATAAATTCACCTCCACCTCCAAACTCATCCTCTCCTCCTCCCCAAATACATACTTTATTTTAACTCCCTCTTGCCTGCCATGTTAAACCTAGGTTGGCTAATTTTGATGATGAAACACTAGTCCTTTTTACCTAAGGTTGATATAAATGCAACATTGTTTATTTGCCAAATACCCAAGGGCAAAAATCTAATTAATATAGCAAGGCTTCTCTTGGAAAGAAGTCAAACCTTTCAGATGAGAAACCTGGGTCTATCTCATCAGGGTCCGTAGTAATGCGGCTGGCTAGCTCGCTCCAGACAATTCAAACAGCCTCTGCTCAGCACACTCTGAGTTTAGCTGGAGGAGGGTCCACAGCACCCACCAGGGCAAGGACCACTGTCCTCTGCAGTGGAACAACTGTACCTGTGCCTTTAGAACTAGGACTAGAATAAGAGCAAGTGCAGCTGAAATGGGACCTCAGGAACCCACATGGTGTGTCCCCAGAATATGCCAAATAGTGAACTTGAGAGTGGGGGCTCAGCTCTGCTGAACAAAGCCTTCTCCTGGCGTCTTGCTGATGGGTGTGGCCACCCTTAGTAGAGGGTTAACATGATTCCCGCCACCAGAAAGTCTCCCAGGTAAGACACCTCACTGCCTAGTACTACTAGCTGGCCTGATGAAAGTGGATGAGGGAGGTGGAGGAGAGGTTGATTTGGGTTTGGTTTTGTTTTCTGTTTTGTTTGAGACAAGGTCTCCCTTTGTCACCCAGGCTGGAGTGCAGTGGTGTTATCATAGCTCACTACAGCCTCAAACTCCTGGGCTCAAGTGATCTTACTGCTCAGCCTCCCAAGTAGCTGGACTACCAGTGGATGCCACCATCCCCAGCTAAGCTAATTTTTTATTTTCAGTAAAGAGTCTCACTATGGTGCTGAGCTTGGTCTTAAAATCCTCGCCTCAGGTGATCCTCCTGCCTCAGCCTCCCAAAAGGCTAGGCTTATAGGTATGAGCCACTGCGCCCAGCCAGTTAGGTTTATTTTCAAGCTGTAACATTTCTTGCTTTCCCCAAACTTCAATAGCTTTTTGAATCCTGGAATGATTCTCTCTTTTCAAGAATCCCTTATAGGAGCACAGAAAGAGATTACCAGTTCATTAAAACAAAGGCTATGGCTACTTTGCTAGAAAAGATGGAAAGGGGGGAGCCAATAAACTCCCCTCTTTTGGGGAAGAGAGTGAGAAAGAGACAGAGAGAACCATGAGAGTTCTCAATCCATGGTTGGTGACTTCACAGAATGGTGCAGCCCTCCTCTGAGGATCTTTATTACATGGTTTTGACCTCTTTATTATATATATATATTTTCTTTTTTTTTTTTGAGAGACAGAGTCTCACTCTATTGCCCAGACTACAGGGCCATGACCTCAGCCTAACTCACAGAAGCCTTAACCCTGGAGTTCAAGTGATCCTCCCCTCAGCCTTCCAAGTAGCCGGGACTGAAGGTGCCATACCAGGCTAACTTTTTTATTTTTAGCGAGTTTCCGCACTGGGCCAGTTTTGGTCTCTTTAGATCTCCAAGCATTTTAAATACTAAACTACCTAGAAATTTCCAGGCTGGGCGTGGTGGTTCACACCTGTAATACTAGCACTCTGGGAGGCTGAGACAGTTGGATTGCTTGAGCTCAGGAGTTCAAGACCAGCCTGAGCTATAGCGAGACTGTCTGTATTAAAAATAGAAAAACTAGCTGGGCATTGTGGAGGGCACCTCTAGCCTGAGCTACTCAGGAGGCTGAGGCAAGAGGATAGCTTGAGCCCAAGAATTGGAGGTTGCTGTGAGCTATGACACCACAACACTCAACCCCACGACAACTGAGTGAGACTCTGTCTCCCCTCTAAAAAAAAAAAAGATTTCCAAATTGGCTTTGTGCCATCTGTACCCACAGGGTGGGCATAGCATAACTAACATTTGGTGGCCAGAGATAGGGGGTGGAGAGCAGGAAGGGAGCACAGGTTACTCTAGAGCTGTGTCCAACAGAACTTTCTGCAATGATGGGCCAGCCCAACTCTCCACTGTCTAATATGGTAGCTACTAGACACGTATGGCCATTAAGCACTTGAGTGTTGCTAGGGCAACTGAGGAACTGAATTTTAAAATTTTGTTTCATTTACATTAAATTTAAATAGCCAGGCTGGGTGTGGTGGCTCATGCTTGTAATCCTAGCACTCTAGGAGGCTGAGGAGGGAGGATTGCCCTGAGCTCATGAGTTCAAGACCAGCCTAAGCAAGAGTGAGACCTGGTCTCTAAAAATAGCTGGGCGTTGTGGTGGGTGCCTGTAGTCCCAGCTACTTGGGAGGCTGATTCAAGAGAATCACTTGACCTCAAGATTTTGAGGTTGCTGTGAGCTGTGACGCCAAGGCACTCTACTGAGGGAAACAAAGTGAGACTCTGTCTCAAAAAAAAAAAAACAACAATACAAATAAATCAATTTAAAAAGGCACAGGTGGTAAGTGTCTCTCCTATTAGCACAGCAGGAAGTTAGCTGGCCTTGAGATGCTGGGGGGAGGCATCCTTTACTCTTCCTGCTCTCTTTTTTTCTTGCATTCCTGGGCATTCAACCTTCTTGTTCATCAACTTGTCAGTTCCATGGATGAGGCCTCTCCGCAGTTCACCCTCCCGCACTGGCTAAACTTCAGCAAGAAGAAACACTGCACTCTCCACTTTGGAAAGACTAAGGACCGCTTTCTCTGAGCAGTGTAAGGTTGGCAAGGATCGCTGATGCTGAGCGTGGTATTCCAAACTGCTAATTTGCTAATGTAATTTGGGAAAGTGCTATTTCAAACGCTGACACGAGTGAAGGCAAGATTTCTGATATTTGTGGGAGGCCAAAGTCTGTGCTCCTAGAGGTTATGTTTGCTAACTGTCTCAGTGGCAGTTTATTCACCGAGAATATTATTCAGTGGAATATTTATTTCTCTCCGTCAGAATACTTGGCCCAATAAGGCAGGCTCGTTCACCAAGATTTTCTATTGTGATCCAAGCGGAAGAGTAAGCTTGGTTTCTTATTATTATAACCAGAAATTTGAAATCATATAATCTGCTTTTTCTCCCAAAAGATCCACAAGACAGTTTTTTTGATTGCCTTTGCATCCTGGGCAGACTGTCCCACGCAAGGGCCCTGAGATGAGAGGTGGAGAGGCCTAGGGACTGTGTTCTTTTGGACTCTTCCCAACCACCTTCCCCTGGTTAGAATAAGGACTGGGCATTGACTGCACAGCAGGTCAATTTGTGGGTTGGCCAGTGGCCTGTGACCTGGTACAGAAGAGTATCTTCCACCCAGACTCCCCTTCTCTGGACTCTCAACTGGAAACAAAGAGAATCTGACCCTGGAAATGGGGGAGGAGCTAAGTATAATGAGGTGGGGATCCAGAGACTAGTTTTTCACAAATGAGATAGAGCCTCAGACTCTGTTTTAAAAATTCCTTAAGTAGGGCCAGGCTTGATGGTTCACTACCATAATCCTAGGATTCTGGAGGCAGAGGCAGGTGGATTGCCTGAGGTCAGGAATTCAAGATTAGCCTGAGTAAGGGTGAGACCCTGTCTCTACTAAAAATAGAAAAACTAGCAAGGTTTGGTGGTACACACCTGTAGTCTCAGCAACTCCAGAGGATTGCTTGAGTCCAGGAGTTTGAGGTTGCTGTGAGCTATGACTAGGTGGCATTCTATCCTGGGGCAACAGAAATGAGATTCTATCTCAGTAATAATAGTAATAATTCCTTAGGTAATTCAGACACCCTGAAATGTACTTAAAAAAAATCTCCATGTGTACTTAATCACCTCCACAGGACACTTCTACCTCACTTTGTACCTCTCATTTGAATCTTTAACATGGGATACAGCCAGTATTTTGCTATTATCTGCAGTCCATCAGTGTAAACTATAAGCCTTCTAATGTTTCCCTGGGATAGATTGCTAGTATGGGATTGTGAGGGCAGAGAGATAATTATCTTTGTGGTCCTTGCTACCTATTGCCTTCTAAAATATTATATTGTAATCGTTGAATCTGATTATGTTCGTTTCATTGGGCCCTTAAATCATTGAATCTGATTATGTCAGTTTCACGGTGCCCTTATCAGCACTGGGAGTACCACTTTGCACTTCCCTCTCCTAACTCCCTATATTTTTTTAGTTAAATGTCAGAAAGTGCCTCAAATCTGGTGTAATTTACATTACCTTCGATTATTAGTTAAGAGGAACCATTTCCCAGTGGTGTGTTTACTATCTGTGACTTTTTTCCCTCCTGCATCTACTATTAAGCCTATTATTCCCTGTATTTTTAGAAACATAACAGAGCTTTCAACATCTCTAGTGACAGCATCCTAAAACCCCACCAGTGAGAAAAACAGCCAGTTTCCATTGTGGTTAAACTTCTATTGTAGTGTTTCCTAATACATTGGTTGTTTTGCACACAATAACTGACAGGCATGCTTGTTGAATAATCATGACACTTTGGTTACAGGACAAGATGAGACAATTAGATTAAACAAAACTAAACCAACTGCTTTACTGCAAGAGCCTTCAATGATCCTTTAACAAATTCTCAGTGAAATCCCAAGAGGAGAATGTCTGAGGCACCTGCCCCAAATCTATTATATCTACCATAGAATCCTTACATGCTGTAGCATCCTAAAGGACATTGTCCTGAAGAAGGTTCTTTAAGAATCCCTGCTGTGGCAGTAAGGTCACCAGCACTCTAAATTCAGTGTGCTGCCTAGAGCAAGAAATAATGGGATATCCACTGCCACTCCACTACAGAAACCCACATGTGGTGTTAAAATGTAGCTGTGTCTTAGGGAGTACTTTAGGTGGTCGGGGGTGGAGGGGTTGAGGGTGTGGTGTCTCACATCTGTAATCCTAACACTTTGAGAGGCCAAGGTGGGAGATTAGTTGAGCCCAGAAGTTCAAGACCAATGTGGGCAACATAGGGAGATTCCTGTCCCTAACAAAAAATGAGAAAATTAGCTAGGAATTATGATGCATGCCAGTAATCCTAGGATTTCAGGAGACTGAGGCAGGCAGATGCTTGAGGCCAGGAGTTTGAGGTTGCAGTGAGCTCTGATGATGCCACTTCTCTAACCCAAGCAATAGAACAAGACCTATCTCAAAAATAAATAAAAATAAAAATAATTAAGAAGTCCTTTAGGCTCTGCACTCGTGCTCAGTGGTTAGGGCGCTGGCCACATGCACTGAGGCTGGTGGATTCAAACCCAGCCTGGATCTGCTAAACAAACAAATAAACAACAACAACAAAATAGCCAGCATTGTGGTGGGTTCCAATAGTCCCAGCTACTTGGGAGGCTGAGACAAGAGAATGGCTTGAGCCCAAGAGTTTGAGGTTGCTGTGAGCTATGATGCCACAGTGCTCTACCAAGGGGTGACAAAGTGAGACTCTGTCTTAATTAAAAAAAAAAAATAAAAGAAGTACTTTAAAAGGCTCGGCGCCTGTGGCTCAATCGGCTAAGGCGCCAGCCATGTACACCTAAGGTGGCGGGTTCGAATCCCCAGCCCGGGCCCGCCAAACAACAATGATGGCTGCAACCAAAAAAATGGCTGGGTGTTGTGGCGGGCGCCTGTGGTCCCAGCTACTTGGGAGGCAGAGGCAGGAGACTCGCTTGAGCCCAGGAGTCGGAGGTTGCTATGAGCTGTGATGCCATGGCACTCTACCCAGGGGGATAGCTTGAGGCTCCGTCTCAA
>CAUYQV010159054.1:0-10306 GCA_963574575.1 Galagoides demidoff | reverse complement strand
TCCTTCATGTTTACATGGATGGAGCCTGAAAATTTTCTTCTTAGCAAAGTATTTCAAGAATGGAAGAAAAAGTATACAACGTACACAGCCCTATTATGAAACTATAACCTAATTATAGCCTAGGAATATGAGGAGCGGGAGGGGAGGGTGTGGATGGGTGGACGGAGGGTGATTCGAGGGATCACCTCTATGGTTTATCTTACAAGGGTACAAGTGAATCTTTCTAAAAGTAGAATATAAACATCTTAACACAGTAACTAAGAAAATGACATGAAGGCTATTTTAACCAGTTTGATGAAAATATTTCAAATTATATATTAAAACACCACACTGTACCCCATGATTGCATAAATATACATGACTATCATTTAATATAAATAAATAAATAAAAGGAAAAAAATATCAGCAGGTTCCAAGGGCTCTATGGGAGAGAGAAATAGATAAATTGGTGAATCAAAGATTATAAGTGTAGAAAATATATTTTGCATGCTGTAATTGCAGAAACATATCATTACATACTGGTCAAAACCCAAACACTGTACAACACAAAGAGAGAACCCTAGTGTAATCTATGGATTTTAAGTTGATCACAACATATTGCTTTATCAGTTCTAATAAATGTACCAGACTACCACAAGATATTAATAACAGGGGAAACTGTGTGTGGGTAGGCAGATGGGGTAATACTAATATTCATTGTCCCAAAAAGTAACTAAAAGGTAAGAAAAACAGTGGGTATCCAAGGTAAGAAGCATGGCACGAATAAGGGCACAATGTTTTTTTCTGGGTACTGGAGAGTTCATGTAGACCAAAATAATAATGGAAGAGAATATTAGAAAGGAAGTGTGGTGCCAGATTGTGGAAGAAAATTAATACCCAAAAAGCAGAATTTGAGTTTAATTTAGTAGGTATTAAAGTCTTATAAACAATAATTTGCCATTACAATTTTCTTCTATGAGGATCTCTCTCATTTGAAGTCCTATATTCTTTAATTTAGGCTATTTTCTACAAACAATATAAAATAAATTTTTGACATGTAAAATAAGGTTACCAGGAAACTAATATTTTCTCCAAGCTCCACTTAGATTATCTGTGAGCTCAAAATTTCCCAGTGAAATGGCTCCAAGCAATTTCTATTTATAAAAGTAACAAATATCATGCATTTTGCTGATGTTTGTAAAAACCTTATTTAACTCTTCCATAGGCTGGGAATGATACAAATTAATCTAATGAAGATTTTTATTTTACAATAGACTCTGTTTTGTCTTTAATAAATGATGGTCCTCATTCCATTTTATTCTCTAAGATATTTCTCAAACAATTCACAGCATTTTGGGTTAAGCAGTAACCAAGATACTGTTTACTAAATACTTAAGCTAGTGTTTACTTAAAGCCAAAGTTTATTTGCTGATTCTTTAATATTTTCTGTTCCCAAACTACGCCTCAACTTGGCCCAGCTTAAGTTGCATGCCCATTACTAAACAAATTACTGTGGTCACGGGATTGGAGCATTTTGATAGGTTGTTTGGATTGAATGTCCACTCCTTGTCAGTAGAGCACTCTCTATGGACAATGATATTGATTACACAACCAAAACTACTGGCTATCATGTAAAATAAAGAATTAAGTGTAATTATAATATATAAGATCAATTTATCTATTGAGAACATAATGTTTACTAAGGAATTCAAGATTACATAGACAATCATAAGTTTAGTGCAAGTAGTCAACATAAAGCATTGCACTACAGTATCCCCCCCCCTTACTAGGTAGATATGTTTCAAGACTTCCAGTGGATGCTTAAAACTGTGGCTATAACAAAAACCCTATATACACTTTGTTTTTTCCTACATGCCTATTGTAAGATTTAATTTATGAATTAGGCACAGTATTATTAATAACTACCGTATATAGCAATAAAAGTTAGGTGAATGAGAGCTTGCTCTCTCTCCATGCCCCATCAATATATTATTGTATTGTACAATACTCACCTGTTTTTGGTCCATGGTAGATATGGGTAAATGAAACCATGGAAAGCAAAATTATGGATAAAAGGAAACTACTGTATTGGATTTAAGCATTTCACAAATAGGTATGTAGAACCAACCGCATGCAGAAAAAAAATTGTAATTTCTATGGATAAATCTAAACCATGAATAAAATGAGCCTTGCTTTCACAGTTCATAATTTAGCTGAAGGATAAAAATACATATTTGCTGTAACAAAAATAATTGCAAATATATGTGGAATTAAGTACATGTTAATATAATGTAAGCTATATATATATAGCTGTACCATACTTTAATCATTTGCTATGTTCTTGCTATGTAAAATAACATTTGCATACAAAACCCTATCAATTAACTTATACTAAAACTTCAGAGATACAGGTTTACACACACAAAAAAATGATTTACACAAACATACACAAATTAGGGTTATTTAGAGATCATGAAATACATAGGTGCTCAACTTTGGCTGTGTTAGATGTCAAAGGAAAAATTTATGAAAATTAAAACAAATACCAAATGTATTTTCCAATCTCTTGGGGATAAAAAACCACCTTAGATATGCTAATTCATTTGATATAGGATAGTGATGGGATTAAAAAAATATTCCTCAAGTTATTTTAAGTGTAACCAGGATTAAGACTACTGATGTAGCTTAGCCACTTCATGTTGCAATTGAGGAAACTGAGGCTCAGTAAAGATCTCTACTTTACTTACGATCTCAGAGATAGAGTCCAGTCTCCTACTTCCCAGTCCAGTTATTTTTTAAAGATAATTCTAATTTTGTCTTTTTATTCTATGGGTATTAAATCTTCTGATACCTATTAGAAAGGAATATAAGTCATGTAGACATGCAATTCATAGGATTTTTCATGCATAGTGAAATAAACTACAGAGGCAGGCAGTGACTCGTTCCTGTAATCTTAGGATTTTAGGAAGCTTGAGGCAGGAGGATTGCTTTAGGCCAGGAGCTCAAGTCTGGCCTGCAAAACATAGTGAGACCCCATCTCTACAAAATATTTAGAGGTTAGTTAATCATGGTGGTACACACCTGTAGTCCCAGCTACTCAGGAGACAGAAGCAGGAGGATCACGTAAGCCCAGGACTTTGAGGCTACAAGTGAGCTATATATTGCCTGGCAATAGAGTGAGACCTCATCTCATATAAAATTAAATTAAATTAAAAATCATAAAATAAAAAATAAAATAAATTACACAATTAATTCTTATTTCATGGGAAGTAACCCAATGATTCCACTGGACTCAAAGAGCTATAATGTGCTACTTCTAGCATTTAAAAAGAGTCAGTGGATAAGAAAATGACATTTTAATGAGAAAGCTCAGACTATTAAAATAATTATAATAAGAAAATTCTAGGAATTTCATAACATTTGATAGTGTTGACTAAATTGGCAGAAATATTTGAAGAGAAAGCTATCAGGACTTCAGATATGCAATGCAAAGCTTGAGATATGCAAATATTACTTACTAAGAATTTGTTCTTTCGAGACAGATTCTCACTCTGTATCCTAGGCTAGAGTGTTGTGGCATCAGTCTAGCTTACAGCAACCTCAAACTCCTGAGATCAAGGGACTCTCCTGCCTTAGCCTCCTGAGTAGCTGGGACTACAGGCAACTACCACAATGCCTGCCTAATTTTTATATTTTATTTCTTAGTAGAAACATGATCTTGCACTTGCTAATGCTGGTCTTGAACTCCTGAGCCCCATCGATCCTCTTGCCTTGGCCTTCCAGAGTTCTAGAACTACAAGTATGAGCCACAGTACCTGGCTCCCACAATATGCCAGTTAGTACAAAGCAATATAGAACAACTTATAATCAACAAAAGGCCTGAAGAGGAGAAAGGAATGGAATGGATGAAGTTGGCTTAGAGGTGAGTATTAAGAAAGTTTTAGAAGGGATACAAGCAGTTCCTGGGGTATAGATGAGGTACATTCCTGGGAACATCTTTGGGTCAGATTTGTGACTTGGATTTGTGAAGAACAATGCATATGTAATAATAGTAATAATAGCAATAACAATACTATAATGGCTCATATGTGGTAATAATAATACAGTATAACATTAGTTAATAGTTCAATCCTGTAATTCCTCTACTAGGTATATATCCAGAAGACCAAAAATCACTTTATAACAAAGATATTTGCACCAGAATGTTGATAATAATGTTTATTGTAGCCCAATTCATAATTGCTAAATCATGGAAGAAGCCCAAGTGCCCATCAGCCCACAAATGGATTAATAAATTGTGGTTCATGTACACCATGGAATATTATGCAGCCTTAAAAAAGATGGAGACTTTACCTCTTTTATGTTTACATGGATGGAGCTGGAACATATTCTTCTTAGCAAAGTATCTCAAGAATGAAAGAAAAAGTATCCAACGTACTCAGTTCTACTATGAAATCAATCTATAAGCGCTCACACTTCCTTATGAAAGCTATAACCCAACTATAGCCCAAGATAAAGGGGAAAAAGTAGAGGGAAGTCAGGGGAGGGGGAAGATGGGTAGAGGGAGGGTAATTGGTTGGACCCCACTTATGGTGCATTTTACAAGGGTACATGTCAAATCTACTAAGTGTAGAATATAAGTATCTTAACACGATAATTACGGAAGTGCAGTGAAGGTTATGTTAACCAGTTTAATGTATTTAAAACTGTATATAAAACCAACATATTATACCCAATAAATGCATTAATGTACACAGCTATGATTTAATCATAATAAAAAATAAGTTATAAAAACTTTTGTGGTCTTTTAATACAAAACAAGCAAAACACAAAAATATATACAAACAAAGTTTGTACTTTTTATTTTTATTTTTTCAGGCAGGCACAAAACAATGTTTATAGAGGAAAAGAAAGACAGGCTTACAGAGTAAGGAAGATTACAAGACAAGATACATTCACTATAGACAGCAAATGGGCCTCCATTGCCAGGAAAGGCAGGCAAAGAGTCCATACACAAAGTTTAGATAGGTGACAGGAGAAATTTTGAAGAAGAATATTAAAGATTAATATTCATCTAATGTTATATCAATGCTAGGCTAATAGGATTGTTATACCTATTTTGATCTTCTAACCAAATCAGTAACCTTTCTATTTCAATAATTAATCCACCATGCTGCTTAGTAATAATCAATGCTTTCATTGGAGTACTGCCTTTGACAGGTTCCATTATCCTCACTTTATCCATTGCAATAGTCAAGTGAATGAAGCTTTAACACTTTCTCAATGAATGATGGTGTCTCGCATTTCTCCTAATGTTATTTATTTCTACTTTTCTTTTGACTGTAATCACCTTTCTCTTCACTGCAGGTTAAATGGAATTTCACTTTGAAGTCATGGTCATAAGAGCAAATATAGACTCACAAAATCAAATTAAGAAGGTAAGACACAAATGATGCGCATATGTGATCATGTAAACAATGGGGACTAGCTACTATCATAAAGATGCTGGGCCAACAAACCACTAATGCCACACATATTTGTTTATATGTATGGTAGAAACTAGCTCTCAAGTTATTAATTTAATAATTTAATTGCTTTAAATCAAATCTCCTCAAGATTTCAGGTGAGAGGGAGGAGGCTGGATCTTTCCCTGTGTGGAGTGCCGGTGCAGACAGGCATCACTCAGTGTGCAGTAAAGTGGTGGATTAATGGACTGGAATAGTAACCCAGAACCCCGGAGTCCGGCGGAGAAATTTCAGGCTGCTCCTGAAGCAGCACCAGCAGTGGAGGCCAATGGCCTGCAACCGGTGGTCTGAGGCAGCACCAACCAACCCCTCCCTCACAGAGGACTACAATTCTCAAGTCGTGGAGAGTTTGAGTGTTTTGTGGAGAGTCTGGTGAGCGGAATTTGGCAACCAGAAAAGGGAGCCATTTGGACCCCGTTTAGAGCAGCAGGAGTCTAGGCAGCGGGACAGAAAATTGAGAGGAAAGGATCCTGCTTAGGAAACAGACACACTTTTTAATTATAGAAACAGCGACAGGCACAGCCACCTTTTACCACAGGCCAGGTGTGGGGATTTGAATTCCACCAGCAGGCAGCCATCCTGCACCCAAAACTGCTCCAGAATACCCCACACTTCACGGGAATTTCTGTAGGGAGAACTTGTGAAACTTCCCACTGAATTTTATTTTATTCTTTTTTTTCTTTGTTTTCCTGAAATTGGTAAAATTAACAGAATGGCAAGGGTTTAGGAGGCAGAATGCAATGGCAGACAGGATATAAGTTTAGCTCAGGTATCCCAAAATAGTAGGTGTGATTGTGTGTGCTAGATCATTCCCGGTATGGAATATTAGAGGTGGACTGGCAGTTTGGGGAGTGCAGTGATCTGGCAGATTGCTGGATTTAGGGTGTGACCCTGAGCTGCGGAGTATGATTGAAAAGTCTTTGTTCCCCAATGTGAAAGCGGTGGGTGCCAGCAGCAACCATCCCCTCCCAAACGGAGATTACTGAAAAGTTTAAATGCCCTGGCACTGAAACCCCAGCAACCAGCCCCTCCCCATGGAGACAACTGAAAAGTCTTTGGGCTCCAGTGCTGAAGTGTAGGTGCCAATGGCAACCATTCCATTACCCACAGAAGAGTACAATTTCCAGTTCAAGGGGAAACTAAGAGTTAAGTAGAAAAACTGGTGAAGAGTAGACTCTTGCGCCGAATTTGGAGGGCAGATAGGGGTTCCGTCTGGAACAGGACAGCCAAGGCTAGGCAGCCAGTCAGGAAGCAGACATATTTTGAAAATTCAGAAATGGCTACTGCATAGCAACTCTTCCTATGGGCCAGGTGTGGAGAATGGAATCTCACTTGCAGGTAGCCGTCCTACACCTAAAACAGGTTCAGGATACCCGACACTTTATGGGAACTGTTGTAGGAAGAATTTGTGCAACCTGTCAGCCAAGATTCCTCTTGAAATCTGCAGCACGAACATTCCCGCGGAGTCCAAGCACCAAACAGTTAGCCACGCAACCATCAAAAAAACCCAGTGTAAACCAAGAAATAGGTATAAGCCTGAGAACTGCTCACGGAGCCACCTACTGTCCAGAAAGTATATTCCTGCTAAAGTTAATCCCTACATCATATGAATAGTAGTATATTTATATATATATGAATAATATTTTTATTGGTGGTGCCCCTTTTTGTTCCTTCTCATCTTTTCTTAAAGGAAGTATTGTTATTTTTTTTTCTTTTTTAATTATTTTACCAATACTATTTTTCTTTTTTCTTACCTCTTCCTCTCCTTCCCATCTTATGGTTGATGAGAGTGCTCACATCAGACTATTAGAGTTTTTGTTTGTTTGTTTGTTTTTACTTTTCTTATTCTTTTCTTTTTTACTAGTTTATGATTACTATAATTTTTGTTTTTCTTTTTTTTTGTCTGTTTGTTTACTTGTTTCTGATTGTATGTGCATCTGTGTGTGCTTGAGGGTCTGGTAGCTTTTTTGTCTATTTATTTGTTTGTTTGGTTTCAAGTGTTTTCTGCTTTGCTAAATCCTTGGGCTGGCTATTTTCCCTAACTCCAATTTTCACATTCAATAAGAACATGGGGGAAAAGCGGATGATAGCTGACTGGAGCTACTTTTCAACAAAAACTCCAGTCCAGGGAGGAGAGATAATGGCCAGAAACAACCCAACATAGCTGAAGGAAGGGAGCCAAGCTGAGAGAAGAGATAGATAAATGCACGTCTTTCATGCTGAGGCAAGCCACAATTCCAAGAAAACATATTTCAGCGGGTGGAGCCTTGGGTCTCTGGGCTACAGGTGGAGACTCAGGAGCTGCTGAGGTGCACGAAACCAACGGGAGACAACTCCCATCCAATATCAGCATTAATGCAGCTATCCTGCTGGGGTCTAACTTTGGAGAGCCTCCTCCCCAACTCTGTGGTTTCCCAGAGGGAACCAGGCCTCACCCTATAGGGATTTCAGAGCTATAGAACAGAGGTGAAATAGACGGTTGAGGGAGAATCTCTTTTTCTGTCTGGATAGCCTCAGGTCTAGATTGACTTCAGGTGGAATATTCTCCAGCTGTCACTGAGTGTCTGAGACAGACAGGCTTTAGCTCCCTTTGCTGGCTGGTGACAAAGAGTGGAAACTGAGTGGAGGAGGCAATGACTTTACTTTGACTCTGGCAGACATAAAGCCCTGCCACACTCACTTATTAGACAATGGGGTAAAAGCCCTGTGGTGTTATCAGTGAGAGGGTATGACAAAGGTGCAAGGTGGGAAAAGAGGCATCAAACTTCCCAGACTAATTTATTTGTGATGTTGGTCCTTCTGACCTCAAAGAACACTGGAAGGAGTCATACCTGAGCTCCCAGCAGACCCCTGCTGTCTAGTTGTCAACGACCTTTTGAACTCCCCCACCTGAGACCAGTGCTGACTGGGACAATTTATTTGGACATCTCAAACTGGGCCAATCACCCAAGGACTACCCAAAGTAGTACCCTGGGTATGTGGTTGTGGGAAGGTGTGATTTTTCTTTCTGAATTGTTGCCTGTAGGGTGTGGGTTGACTTAATTGCTGGTATTTCCCCACAGCTGAGATTTCAACCCAGAGTAACTGATTTACTAGGGTAGAACAGAGACCAGCTGAAAACAAGACAGAAACACCTAGCTCCACCACACCAAGCAGGCCCCCAGTTTCTCAGTGCCTAGCACTGTACAGGTCCTTGGCTAAGCTCTAGAGGAAAAGGTACAGGCAGCAGTCCCAGCCTTTGGGCAAAGGGATAGTTAATCACTACTCCTGGAGCCCCCAACCCAACTTCTTCTTATCTGCTCACCTAGCCTAATGGTGTAAATTCAGCATGGGCAGGTATCAGCGGAAAAACTCCAGAAACACGAATAACCAGGAAGGATGTGGCAGATGCAACTGAAGATCACACCCATAAACAGATGGCTGAGATGTCAGAAATAGAATTCAGAATCTGGATAGCAAATAAGATCAACAGAATGGAGGAAAGGAGAGAATTAGAATTTCAAGAAATTATTCAAACGATAACTCAAGAATTCAATGATTTCAAAGATAAAATGACCAAAGATTTTGACACACTGAGGCAAGAGCTTGCAGCCCTCAAAGATCTGAAAAATATGGTAGAATCTCTCACTAACAGAATGGAGCAAGCACAAGACAAGATCTCTGACATTGAAGACAAAGCTTTAGAATGCACCCAAGCACTCAAAGATGAAGATAAATGAAAAGCAAAAACTCACATTCTCTCAGAGAGTGCTGGGATAATTCAAAGAAAGCTAATATTAGACTTATAGGAATCCCTGAAGGGGAAGAAGTTGCTTCATAAAACACAGAGGCTCTTCTTCATGAAATTATGAAAGAGAACTTTCCAGACATGCTGAGCAATTCTGAAATTCAGATAGCTGACAGTTTCAGAAACTCAACATGACTCAACTCAAATAAAATATCCCCTAGGCTCATCATAATTAACTTCAATAAAGTTAATATGAAAAAGAAAATTCTGAAAGCAGCTACACATAAGACAACCAGAACCTAAAAGGGGAAGAATATGAGAATGACTGCAGATCTCTCTGCTGTAGCCATTCAGGCTAGAAGAGGGTGGTCGTTGACTTTTAATCTCCTAAAACAAAATAACTTTCAACCCAGGATCTCGTACCCAGCTAAACTGAGTTTAATTTATGATGAAGAAATTAAATACTTTAATGACTTTCACATGTTGAAGAAATTTGCTATAACTAACTCTCCAGGATATTCTCAGACCTATCCTCCATAATGACTAGTGCAATCCTCCACCACAAAAGTAAACTCACTCAGAAACTTTTGATTAAATTCCAACTTCCAAGGTGAAAGGATTAAAAATGTCCACTGGACTTTTGAAAAACACAATACCCAAAATTTTACCAGGCTTATCAATATTTTCAATTGATGTGAATGGTTTAAATTGTCCTCTAAAGAGGCACAGGATGGCTGACTGTATACAAAAACTCAGCCAGATATCTGCTGCATACAAGAATCTCATCTTACCTTAAAAGATAAATACAGACTCAGGGTGAAGGAATGGTCATCTATACTGCAGGCAAATGGAAAGCAGAAAAAAGCAGGTGTTGCAATTTTAATTGCAGATACAATAGGCTTTAAACCAACAAAAGCAAGCAAGGATACAAATGGTCACTTTATATTTGTTAAGGGTAATACTCAATATGATGAGATTTCAATTATCAGTATTTATGCATCCAACCAGAATGCACCTCAATTTATAAGAGACACTCTTAACAGGCATGAGAAACTTGATTTCTCCCAGCTCCATG